>CM031685.1:18621216-18706216 GCA_006182925.3 Reinhardtius hippoglossoides
ATGACTCAGAGTTCTCACAAACTGTTCATCTCATCAGCTTCACACTTGGCTCGTGTGATGTTAACGGTGCAGAGAAGTGCAGAGTCAGATTTGGTGCAAATTTGACTTTTGTTTCCGGCATTCTGGAATTCTGTTGCTGCCATGCGATTTATCGAGCTGAATTGGAGCTTTTGGTTTGAAAAGTTATGAACGTGGGTCTGAAGATTGTGTCTCCTGTGACGCAACGTATGAAAAATAACAGCTATTAAATAAATCATTCAAAGTATATATAAACCACATATGTGAACAGTAGAAAAGCCAATAAATAATTCATTAATTAAATAGATAGATAAATAAATGCAGTTTGCTATTTCTGTACCTTCAAACTTATTCATTAAACTATACATGTATTAATACATTTATTTATCCATGCATTTATACGTGTATTTTTTTAATACATAGTTATTCATATCTAAATTTATGTATTTCTACATTTACTTAATTATTTAAATATTTATGTAATCCTACATCTATTTATTTCTATAGTTCTGTATTTCTACATTTATTAATTTATTTCTACGCTTATTTATTTATCCATGTATTCCTAAATTTAGTTATGTATTTATTTATTATGTGTGCAGTAATGCAATGAATGCACATATACTATTATTCCCATACTTGTTATCGTCACGTGCTACTCCTCCCGCAGTTTTTGTCGCACATGCAATACAATACACATGAAGGTTGGGTGTCACTAATTACGTATTCCTACATTTATTAATTCTGTATTTCTTCATTTATCTAATACTTTATTGACATTTACACTCACGTCCTGCACAGTTTGCACATGTTGCCCGTGCGTGTTGGAGGAACTCATGAACAGTGTCTGCAGAGTGTGTCCAGGTGTTGACTCCAGATGTTTCTCCGTTTCCCTGGAAACACTTCAGACAGCTGATGGGTTTTGATTGACAGCTCGTGTGGAACCGGCGCGTGTCTCTTTAAGACGCTCCTCACGCCGCGTCCCGTGCGCATGCGCAGTGGCGACCTGGGAGCAACAACAACAGTCCGGGGCTGGAGGAGAAAGATGGACGCGTGAAGCTTCACACGTCCGATCCTCGTCACGCTCCGTCACAGCTGTTTCCTCCGGAGCTTTGTATGTCGACGGCGCCGAGTCCATGAACCTGGCGAGTCACAGCGGGGACGCTGGCGGCAGCCAGCTCCTCTTCGCCAACTTCAACCAGGACAACACGTAAGGCAGGGCCGGGGACAGTGAGGGTCCGACGGCCCGGGGTCCACAGCTAGCCCCCGGTAGCTAGCTGTGGACCGTGCGTGTGCCCGGGCGACAGGGGGTCGGGACGGGGCTTGTCCCGGGAGAGAAGGCTCCTAACGCCCCCTGATGCTAGCTAGCTAACAGCATGTCCACTTAGGCTTCACTTCCCCGTCACTAGCTTAGCTCGGGAGCTAACGTGAGGGGTGTGTGGTCCGAGGCTAACTTTAGCCACAACACACATGCAGGCTGGGTGTCATCGAACCTGTGGGTGAATTGGTCATATTTGCATTAGTGTAATTTATGGACTGCGACAGCGGTTCAGACGCGACCGTTAGCGACACACGTCCCGCTCGGGGTGTCTCTGCGGGCTGCGGGGACACGGCGGCCTGGAGCCTATTGCAAAACACCTGCAGCTGTGTGGTCCTGTCCGAGTCCCCCTGGGACATCCGGTCACACTGACACGTGTGTGTGGTCTGTGTGTCTGTGTGTGTGTCTGTGTGTGTGCACTGTCACTGATCAATGCTGTTGTCTCTTTTGTCTGTAGGTCCTTAGCTGTTGGCACCAAATCCGGATACAAGTTTTTCTCTCTGTCCTCAGTGGACAAGCTGGAGCAGATTTATGAATGTCGTAAGTCAATGTACAGTAAATACAAAATACACTTCTACAATAACTGCATCGCTACAACGCGATATTACTGCAGAGTCATGGTTTTTTTTCCCAAGTTATAATGTTTAATGCATGCTGCCGAGACAGAACACAGTCTCTGTACCATTAGGGGATTGCTCTTAAATATTAATAGCGTTTGTCAGCATTTGTCTTACACTACTCAAACATGAGCCGTCCTCCTCATTAGTCCATTCACATCACACACAGCTCTGCAGCGTCCTCACTGTGCACCCGTCTGTGTTGAACTGGCCTTTTAACAACTGAGTCGTCCTGGCAGATATGTTCTATTGCCTAATTGATATCTTTTCATAAATATAGCTTGTAGCTTGTACAGACTACAAAACTTACAATGATTAAAGCCAAACCACTCTTGGCATTTGTCAGAAAGTTGGAAAACTGTGGCTCACGGCCCCCAAACTATCATGTGATTGTTTCATTCAGCAATGCCAGCTGTGAAATGATTTAATGTTGTGTGGTGTGTGTGTGTGTTTGTGTGCAGCAGACACAGAGGATGTGTGCATCGTGGAGCGTCTGTTCTCCAGCAGCCTGGTGGCCATCGTCAGCCTGAAGGCCCCCAGGAAGCTCAAAGTCTGTCACTTCAAGAAGGGAACCGAGATCTGCAACTACTCCTATTCCAACACCATACTGGCCGTCAAACTCAACCGACAGGTGGGAGGAAACACCCGTCTGCCTCAATAACGTCTTCATCGAGCAGCCAACAACTTCTTTATCTTAAGCAAATGTTTAATACCTTGTTGACACCAAAAGTAGTGGATATACTCTTGTTTTTTTAAATACAGGTAAACACACTTAGAAAGTAAAAAGTAATATTGACTCCTTTCCCATTGCCAGAAGATACAGTGTTGTATCTTGCATGATACAAAACCATTTTTTATAAAACCCCTGTCTACTGCTGAGCTGTTTTACCCTGGATTAAATGGCGATTGTGTCCTTTGTGGTTCCAGACAAACGCCCGATGTTAGAGGGTTTGTTTGACCGGTGGAAAAAGGCCCTAATGTCGATGTTTTGTCGTCCCTCCGCAGAGGCTGATCGTGTGTCTGGAGGAGTCCCTGTACATTCACAACATCCGAGACATGAAAGTGCTGCACACTATCAGAGAGACTCCCCCCAACCCTTCAGGTGAGGGAGGACATTTGTCAACACAACATCGTATAGAATGTAATGTGAGGTTTTTCCCTGTACAGTTTGTGCGCTCTCACTGTAACCAGGGATGTGTCCTTCTTTCCTCAGGCTTTGGGTTTCTCTTTCGTTTCCCTCAGTGTATTTTGAGTTAGCGCTGTTAGCCTGTTCATCATTTGTTCTGACTGCTGCTGCCCTAAAGGCAGAAATGTGCCGCTGCTCGATCTGTAACATCCACAGAACAAAGAAATGAGAAACGATGCTGCCAGAACCAGTTTCTAGTTTAATTACAGTTTTATTACATAATTAAGTTATTATTTCAGGGTCAGTTTTACACGTTGTCCAGTTCAGATACATGTGTTTCTGCTGCGTTTGATCTTTTGTTTATGATTTTCTATTTGTTTCCACCTTTCTCTAGGATTGTGTGCCCTGTCCATCAGCAATGATAACTGTTACCTTGCGTACCCAGGCAGTGCGACGATAGGAGAGGTTCAAGTGTTTGACACCGTCAACCTGGTAGGTGAACACAGACACAGTGAAGTTAAAGAGCTGAAGCTTGTTGATCAAGACTCTGCTGTCTCTATCCTGTGAGTCAAAGCGTTTATCTGTCTGCTACATCTCTAACTAAAGTGGGATTTTGTTTTTCCAGCGAGCGGCTAATATGATTCCCGCCCACGACAGCCCGTTAGCTGCCCTGGCTTTCGATGCCAGTGGAACCAAGCTAGCCACAGCCTCAGAGAAGGTAGGTCCCGTTCCCTCTGCCTTTGTGTTATCTGTGGGCCTAATTTGTGTTTTCCTGCCTGAGCACACACACTTCCTTGTTGTTGCTTCTTTTTCGAGTGTTGTCATCCTCAGTATTTCGCTCTTCTTTCACTTCCTCCCAGGGGACAGTGATTCGCGTCTTCTCAATCCCAGAGGGACAGAAGCTCTTTGAGTTTCGGCGAGGAGTCAAGAGGTTGAACATATTTAATGACTTTGTTACTACGGTCTTTCAGAAATCTAAGTGGTTTTACTGGGAGGATTCTGTGTGTTTGCGTTCACCTGCTTCCCTGAATGTTAACACGTCTGTCTTCTTAGGTGTGTGAGCATTTGCTCATTGGCGTTCAGTATGGAAGGCCTGTACCTGTCGGCATCCAGCAACACAGAGACGGTCCACATCTTCAAATTAGAAACACAGAAGGAGAAGTATGTGTATGTATCTCTCTGACTCAGTCTTTTTTATGGCTGATTTTAAGACTTCTGAGGAAGCGGGGCAGGGTTTTCCTTCCTGTTTACCTTATGTCATGTTACACAGTGGTTCTTATATTCTGTGTGTGTGTGTAGGCCTGCGGAGGAGCCCACTACTTGGGGAGGGTATCTGGGCAAGGTCCTGATGGCATCCACCACCTACCTGCCTTCCCAGGTCACAGAGATGTTCACCCAGGGGCGAGCGTTCGCCACCGTACGTCTGCCCTTCTGTGGACACAAGAACATCTGCGCCTTAGCTGTGTAAGAGCCAGTCTGTGTGGTGCCTTTTATTTATTATGATTTATTTTTATTCATTTGTGCTTCCAATTGGCATTAGAGGTAGTGTATCGTTGATTTGGATATGAAGTTGATTTATGGCTTTGGTTATTATAATTTCAGTATAAACTTAGCTGAACAGTGAATATTATATTTCTTATTTTGATGTGCGATGTTTGTGAACAAGCGTTTTTTTATGGTTTGAAATCAGGATTCAGAAGATTCCCAGGTTGTTGGTTGCAGCAGCTGATGGTTATCTGTACCTGTACAACCTGGATCCACAAGAGGGAGGAGAATGTACACTCATGAAGCAGCACAGGTGACTGACACACACACACACACACACACACACACACACACACACACACACAGTTTAGAAAATGTCTGGGAAATGTTTGGGCTCGTACAGACATTTTTCGGACACCTTACCAGGGGCCTGGCAGGAAAGGTTCCGGAGCAGCTGACTCTGACATTTGCATATTCCGAGAAAATGTCTAAAAGCAGCTCTCGAGAACAACATGGATATGGACACTTGGTGCAGTCACGTTACACAGCGACGCGACAGCTGTGTGCAGGGAAGAGAAACTGATAACGACCCAGTTTCATCAAGTGAATCAGTTACAGCTGATACGATGAACCACTTGGCTGTTTGTGATTTGAACTGGTGTCAGCGATGCTCAGTGAGAAGTGAGAAGCTGCAGCTGAGTGTTTTCTACACTGCATCACTAATGCTAATGACTGTACCTGCACAAGGTTTCACTGTTCACATTGTTATTGCCAATTCAGTAGACATCACCCAACCCCGACTGAATCTGTGCTCTCGATCCACCTCAGGTTAGACGGCAGTTCTGAACCATCCAATGAGATCCTTGATCAAGGGTCACATGATCGCCCACTTGTGGCCCAAACTTACAGTTCTGCTTCCATTAAAGGTAAGTGTCACCTTCAATAGATTAGTGATGCGTTTAATTTAAAAGTTTTCTAATATTCTCTTGGATTCTCGCTGCAGTGAACTTTGTAATTGTACTGTTAAGTTTAGTTGTGTTTACTTCGTAAGCAGTTGATCGTTTCCTCGAAAGGAAGTTTTAAATATATATGTTCTGTGTTCTATATTTAGTACCGTGAATAGAACATGACCTTTGAACTTTTGTGTCCTAGGTTACTGTGACGAGCAGGGCGCCGTGGGAGGGGCGGGCCTAGACGACGACCTCAACGACTTGCGCCTCGATGAGGAGAACGAGCAGCCGCCGCTCATCCTCGAAACTGACTGACTGACTTAACGGAAAAAAGGCTGTACCCACCAATCAGAGGGCTCCTCTGGTGCTGCTACAAACACGTGACACAAGGGAGGCGGGGGGCAGAATCAAAGAGGAGGGAGGGTGGGGGGGGGGGTGTTTTTAAAACGCTCAAAGCGTTCAAGAGCCTGTCCGTCAGTCCATCTGTACGTTTGTCTCTTCATATCAAGTCTTATCTTTTTCTTCCCTCCCTCCCCACCTTTCCTCTGCTTTCCCCCCCCCCCCCCCAGTTTCGCCTGCGCGGGCAGAAACTGACGCTTTTTGCATGAACACGTGCCAACCGCTGAAAACACGCTCCGACGTGCAAACGAGTGTCTGTGTGTGTGTGTGTGTGTGTGTATTTGGACATTCGATCAAAACGATGTAGCCGTGTCTCCTCGAAAAGACGGACACAAGCACTGTGTGACATGAAAGCGATTGTGTAAGTGCCTCTCCGCCCCAGGGTCCGGGCGCGTTCTGTCCGAGAGGGACATCTCTTCTCATTGGCTCAATAAAAATCTATTTTCATTTGTTGGATCTTAATCGAGGGTGTGTTCTATCTTTTTCTAACCTCTTCCTCTCTCACACACAGTCGAGTTCACGTTTGAAAGATTCATGTGGAGGCTGGGTGCGCGAGGCCGAGGTGTTTGTGAGTAAGAGTGTGTTTGTGCGCTTGTGTTGAGACCTTATTTGTGTGTGTGTGTGTGTGTTTGCCGGGCATGTATAGCAGCAGCAGTGAGTGATTAGCCTCCACCTGCTCCCCGCTCACTCCTTCCTCATCCAACCAGAGGCTCGACCTTCCTTCCTGCCTGCCCCTCCCTCCTGCGGCCTGCACTCATTGGTTGATTTCAAACATTGGTATTAATGAACATATATCTACTTAACCAATCATAGCCAATGATGTGTCATGTGTATGAAAACATGCATGGTGGTGTTGCTGTGCTACTGTGTCCATACATCAGATATTTGGGTGGAGATCAGTCAGCAGATCGGTGGAGCTGTTGAGTGACAGCCTCCTCTTCCTCCTCTTCCTCCTCCTCTTCACCTGCAGTATCTATACTCTGTACATAACTAGATGTGGCAAGATATCACTGTACCATGTTGTCGGGTGAAAGACAGCGGGATAGCGGGCATGCGGCCAATCGAGTGAACTGTGGATTATAGTTTGGATTGAACGGGACTGAGCTCGGTCACCTGGTCCAGGATGCTGCATGACCCCCCCCCCCCCCCCACCATCGATCCTTTGGTGTCTGAATCTAGTGAACGAGGATTAGCCGTGGGATTTCGGAGTGTCAGGCATTTTCTAATGATTTTGTATAAAAATGTGAAACGTTCATCTGAAACTAAAATGAGTATAAATAAATTCCATCTTGATGTATGAGATAGGGGCTTGTTTTCTTCTTCTTGTACACTGGTGTTTTAGATTCACTAAGAAAAGCACTGACATTCGAATGACAACAGTTTGTGACACTCTGCCTAACAACCACCACGACTAGATCCTGGATATCATTTCTTAAATCAGGTGTAAACTCACCCTGCTACTTTTAGATTTTGATGTTGACGATAAGTGACGTGGGGGAACTAACAAGAAGCAGCACTTATTTAAAAATATAGACATGATTATATTCAAGCGAACCACAGAAAAGACCCTGAGCACAAAATGTGAACGACTGACTTACTGTTAAAGCTGAAAATAACCTGGCTACACATATAATTATTCATAATGATTGTCACTGCCTCAGTTACACCATTGACCGTAGTACCAGTTCTAAAGATGGACGACATGACGGCACTGTTGCTTGCTTGATGTTTATTGAGACTTCATAGCAGGAGCGACACAAGCAGGTGGGCTCTCTATCGTTGACGTGAGAACGCAGCTTCACCCACTCCTCCCTCCAGTCGGGGGACACGAGCCCAGACGACGCTCGGCACAGGGACTCCATTATAAACACATTTAAAAAGAACTATCACACATGCTAACAGACAATATGGGATCAGACAACCTGTACAGAGCCACGAGAGGAAAGGTCAGACACGACATGAAAACACCTTCAGAGTACAGACAGACATGTAACAGTCAAACCACATGGAGGCTAAAGGGACAAGAACAGGCTACGTGGCCTGTGATTAAGACTATTGGTGATGTTAGAGACTTGTTCTATTGTTTGAGACTTTCTAAGGTTCTCTGTCTGGGATACTTTTAAGACTGTCTTCTGGGTGCCTGTGCTCGTCTGTCCTCGGCAACGCGTCCTCCAGAGGGCTGAATGAGTGTGTGTCACTGTGGGGGGGCAAAAACACACATATAAGCACATGCTCAGGTAGTCTATCTCCATGTTATGTGTGTGTGTGTGTGTGTGTGTGTGTGTGTCCACCTTCTAGCTATGTGTGTGTCCACTTTAGCCGTCCTGTCCTCCGCTGCTGGGCTTAGTGACCTGGACAATCTCCACCGAGGTGAAGCCCTTCGTGGCCGAGGCTCGATTCCTGGTCCTTATTTTGTTCAGGGACATCTCCGCCATGTCTGCACGCTCCTCGGCATCGTCCAGCTCGTGGACCGTCTTCTTGTACTTAGTCAAGCTGCTGTTGGCCTGTTCCTCCTGCAGGGACACGGACGAGAAGTTTGTCTCAGTATCAGATAATCACAAACTTCAGATTGAGTGGAAAATATGTCACATGCAGACGCTCCCTGTAAAACATCCTCCCCAAAGCCAAACGTCTGCAGTTTAAATCGTGTGTCAGCTCTCCCACTCACAGCGTCCTCGATCTGCCGCTTGTAGGACTTGAGCTTGTTCTGGAGTTTCTCCACCAGCTCCTGCATGCGCTGGTTGGTCTTGTGGTCCTCCTCCGTCTGGAAGATCAGCTCCTTGAGTCGGCGCTCTCCCTTACGGAGGTTTTTCACCGTCTCCAGGTGGCGTTTCTGCTCCTGGTCCATCTCATTCTCCACCTCCTTGATCTAGAACAATAAAGGGGGGGAAAAGTATGTAAAATGTGGAAGAGAGGCCTGATCCTGTTGCGTGGGAGTGTGACCTCCTCCCCTCTATAACTCCCTCAGTGAATCCATCTCCTCACCCTGGTTTCCAGTTTCTGGATGGTGCGTTTTCCGGCCTTCAGCGCCTGCTGCTCAGCCTCCTCCAGCTTCAGTGAGAGGTCTCTGAGGTGCTGCTCCTGGTTCTTCTTGACCTTCTCCAGGTGGGAGCTTCGATCCTGCTCCTGCCGAAGCTCCTCACACAGTCGTGTTGCCTGGACGCAGACGCAAACACCAACGCATTAGGACGTGTTGTGCCTTTGCCATGATACGTATGTTTAAAACTTTCTGTGTTTCTTTTTTTCCCGTGTGTAGTCAGGTGGCTCACGTCAGTCACGGCCTTCTTGGCTCTGTCATCAGCAGCTCGGAACTCTGAGATCAGCTCCTCGTTCTCACTGCACAGCCGGGTGAGTTCGGCCTCCAGTTTCCGTTTCAGGATCGTCAGACTTTGGTTCTAGTGTGAGAAATAAAGATTTGACCTTATATCTTACAAGAGAAGATGACAGCAACAAGAAGTCAAAGGGGAGATCCAAATAAACACATTACCTACAGTAATTAAAAATGGAAAATGGTATTAAAACACCATCGTTTTGTCTGTAGCCGTCCTGTGCAGCCACTTACCTGCATGTTGACCTCACTGAACCTCTCCGTGGTGTCCACCAGCTCCTGCTCTATTAGTTTGCGGGCCCTCTCGGACGCCTCCAGGCCTCCTCTCAGCTCCTCCATCTCCCCCTGAATGAGACACAGACGCCGCTCCTGGAGGCTGTACTTCTCCCGCAGCTCCTCATGGTGCCGGGCGTCCTCATCTATCTGCACCTGCAGGTCCTGCGTTACAGGCGGAGGGGGCGGGGCACAAAAAAGTAACGCTGCAGTATTTTTCCCACTTTGGTATCTTTTGAAGTTCCACCTCAAGTAAAACACCCACTTTGATCTGCTGCTGCAGCTTCTTGAGGGTTTTGACCAGCTCAGCGTTGTTCCTGTTTGCATGCTCCAGCTGAATCTCCATCTCATTCAAGTCTCCCTCCATCTTCTTCTTCATTCTCAGAGCCTCGGCACGACCTTTGGCCTCCGCCTCCAGACTGGCCTGCAGCGACTCCACTTGACGAGCATGGTTCTTTCTAGACCGCACAAACACACAGGACGTATTTAGATGTATAAACATCTATAGTGCAGAAGGAATGAAAAGTCTGTAATAACTAGAACTACAATGTCACTCACTAGAACACGTACTTCTCAGTTCCCTTATAAAACCTATTAAATTAACTAGGTCCATATTTTTATTGGGATCTGCACCAAATTTTACCAAAGAAATCAACAAAATATTGAAAAATCGATCTCACAAATAGTGAAAAGTGAAGAATCACTATATTGACTTGAATTCCTGATATTTGTAATCGTTCTAGAATCTGATTCGTTCCTTCCATTGATGTTCTTGAGATGTCGTGTTCACAAGTTACACGTTGATATGTAAATACAAATACAAAGTGGTTGTATGACCTTTGTGTTTTGAGGTGGTTCTTTAAGTGTGTGTCTGTGTGTGTGCAGCCTGAACACACGCTTGTCCTTGCATGTCACAGTTTGTCTGACCTGGTGACTTCGAACTCCTCCTCCTTCTCGTGGATTCGGCGGTCGATGTCGGCCTTGACTTGAGCCAACTCCAGCTGCACACGCACCATCCTACCTTCCTCCACTGGACACACACAAAACACCACATTCTGACCACTGCACCTGGGAATGGGGGGGGAAGTCTGCACAAAATCTACACTCTACACAAGGCCCGTTTGTTTCTTGGCCGTGAGAGCTTCTTGCACCTCTAATGAAGCTTCTGCTTCCTCCATAGCCAGCTGCATCTCCTCCCTCTCCACCTCCAGTTCTTCTTGGCTTTCTGCAGCTCGTGGACGCTGCGGCCTCCTTCGCCAAGCTGGTCGACCAGCTCCTTGATCTCCTCTGAGAGGACATAGTCAAAACAAATTCATGTTAATATACATTTGTCTCAGATTCCATTGCATCTCTCACACCTCCCATTATAATCTGCTGTACCACAGGATCTGCAGCAGTTAGAAGGCACCTGAGAGGATCTTGTTCTCCTTGCGGACGTTGTCTATCAGATCCTGGCTCTCCTCGTAGGCCGTCCTCAGCTTGTAGAGCTCCGTCATGTAGGAGCGACTCTCCTTCTGGCTGCTGTCCAGCTCCAGCTGCAGCTCCTCGTTCTTCTGGCTCCACTCGGCCGCCAGTTTGTCGAAGACCCGCTGCTTCTTATCCAGAGCGGCTGCTGCTGCGTTGGACTAGTTGATTAAAAAGATAATGTCTCACTTACATGCACATTACATTATATTATAGTACATTAACTAATTCAGCAGACACTTTTATCCAGATGAACACTAAAGCGTCAGCACAGTCCAGGGGCTTGAAGTAAGTAAATCTGTTCACAAACCTGTGAGAAATAAGGATTAGTAGTATTAGTTAGGTATATTCCTCAAAAAGGTTCTGAAGATAGAGAAAACTTAAGGCATGAGTGGATCTCTTTGTATGTGTGTGCGTGGTGTACCTTCTCCAGGTCTATGGTGAGGTCCTCCACCTCCCCAAGCAGCCTCTGCTTGACCTTCTCCAGGCTGGCGGCTCTGGCTTGCGCCGCCTCCGCTGCCTCCTCGGCCTCCTGGAGACGCACGGCGAGTTTGCGCCTGAAGGAGAGCGGTGGGAGGAAAGAGCGAGAGTCAAGAGTGGCATTAAATAAAAAGTTTCAACACTAGTTCAGTAGTTTCATGCATTGGCACCTATCTGACTGATATATAAAACACACTGTCTCGGAGTTTTATTTTTGCAAGCTTTATTTAACCTACTTGGTCTCCTCCAGCTCCTCGGTGCGGTGGATGGCGTCCGTCTCATACTTGCTCCTCCAGGAGGTGACGTCAGCGTTGAGCTTGGACACGAGGCGCTGCATCTCCCGCGGGCCTCCGACTCCTCCTCCAGCTGCTCCTTCAGCAGGGAGAGGTCATGGCGGGCGTTGGCGAGGGCCATCACCGCTGTGTTGCGACCCTACAGAGAGGGAGAGGGGTCTAGTAGTTGGTTTTATTTGAGGGTCTGATAACAGTTTGATCGGCAAGTTTTAAACAACAAAAAGCATTACTATTTTATGTATTGTATCTTTTTGTGTCAAATCTAATACACCAAATATAATACAAATGTGTGTGTGTGTGTGTGTGTGTGTGTGTGTGTGTGTGTGTGTGTGTGTGTGTGTGTGTGTGTGTGTGTGTGTGTGTGTGTGTGTGTGGTTGACTTGTACCTTGTTCTCCTCGTCCACCTGTCGCTTCAGCTCATCGTTCTGCAGGGTGAGCGAGGCCTTCAGCCTGGACGTCTGCGTCAGTTTACTCTGCACGTCTTCCAACTCCCGACTCAGATCATTATTCTCCACTACACCACACACACACACACACACACACAGACATAACAAAAAAATTAATAGAAAACAGGAGTGTAACAAGATGTGCTTGTGCTTGTGGCGGCGTGTTCTCACCAGTCAGATGGATCTTGGCAGTGTTGAGCTCAGTGTGAGTGCGCTCCATCTCAGCCAGGCGAGCGCTTGCCTCTGCCAGGTTGTCCTCCAGCTTATGAGCGTGGGCCTCAGAGTTCATCTACACATGCAGATACACAGAGAAGACACAAGAAGAGAAGTTTACATCCATCCATGTTGTGTTTTCTTGGTAGAGTTCATCAAACAAGATTTTCCAAACAACACTGTACTTTTGCTTTCTGAGTGGCCTCCATGGAGACGTTGAGGTCTTCGATCTCAGCCTTCATGCTCTGCTTGTCCTTCTCCAGTTTGACCCTGAGCCTGGTCAGGTTCTCCAGCTGCTCGCCCAGCTCTGCCATCGCGTCCGAGTGCTTCTTCCTCATCGCCGACGCCGTGGCCTCTGACTGCAGCGCCGCCTCCTCCAGCTCCCGCCTCAGCTTCAGCACGTCCGTCTCCCGCTTCCTGTTCTGCTCAATCTGAAGCGACAGGGCACAGAGGAGGTCAGAGGGCAAGGTCCCCCTGAGTACCACCGCCTGATTGATTGACAGCTGTCAGTCACACTCACCTGGGCGACGGTGGCTCCTCCCGCCTCCTCCAGCCTATCACTGAGCTCCTCTAGATCTCGTGCCAGCTCTGCCCTCTGCTTCTCAACCTACCAGAGAACAGAGAATCTGATTTAACTGCAGCGTGTAATCTTCCACCTTTCAGCCTATTTATCTAAACGTTTATACACATGTTGTAGTTGTCAGTCGTGAGTGAGGTTTGGACTAAAGTAGCCTGGAAACTTTGTACCTTGGCTCTCATGGCCCGTTCAGCTTCCAGCTCCTCCTCCAGCTCCTCGATGCGGCCCTGAGGGAGGAGGAGGAGACAACATGGACGAACACGTGTGACTTTCACATGCGAGTGAGCTCTTCAGATAACAAAACTGCTTGTTTACAGGTTGATGTCTAGCAGGTAAAAGGCTAATTGAATAATTTGATGATATTAAAAACAGGGTGAAAACATCATGGTGACCTCTGACCACAGACCTGGTGCTCTTTGAGCTTGCGACTGAGCATGGAGCAGAGAGCTTGTTCGTCCTCCAGCTTGGAGTTCATGTTGTTGATCTCAAAGTCTCTCCTGCACGGAAGGGGGGGGGGGGGGAGAAAATCCGATTTATCAGAATTAAGAGCGACTGTGTCAGATATGAAGTTGCATAAGAGTGTGTGTGTGTGTGTGTGTGTGTGTGTGTGTGTGTGTGTGTGTGTGCGCGACCATGTGCAAGATTTCCTCTCTTACTTCTTGATGACCTCCTCCAGATCGAGTTTTGCGTTCTCCATCTCATTCAGGTTCTCCAACGTCATCTTCAGATCTCCCTCTGCCTTCCTCCTCGCTTTCTCCACCTCTACCCTGATCCTCTTTTCCTGCTCCAAGCTGTCCTCCAGCTACACACACACACACACAAACACACAAACACACACACACACACACATTATCCACACAGACCAATCCACACATGTCTGCTTCATAAAGGGTTTTGCAGACAAACACCCCGTCAGGTCTCTGAAGGTGAAGCCTGTGGTACCTCGTTCACTTGGGTGTTGAGCTTGTTGTTAGTCTTGGTTAGATGGTTCACTCTGTCTTCTTCTGTTTGCAGATCCTCCAGAGTTTTCTGAATAGATTATAAAAAACATGTAGGCTTTATACCTTGGTCTCTCATACACATAATGTTACATGATAGAAAATACTAATTAAAGTGCATTTTCAGTTTCCCTGCGTGCGTGTGTCTGTCTACCTGTTGCAGTTCCTCCAGAGCTCTCTTTTCTTTCTGGAGCTTACTGACTTGGTCGTCCCTCTGGCTCAGGTCCCCTGTCAGAGTCCGCACCCTGAAGTCCAGACCCTGAACGCACCAATGAACACGAATTTAGTGCTCAACTCAAAAGATGCCCAACAGTAAAATACATTTTCCAAAGCTGATATACGTCCTCCCTCCCTTTACCTGTTTCTCCTTCTCAGTCTTGGCCAGTATGGCCTCCAGAGACTCCAGGTCTCTCTTCAGCTCCATCAATTCCCCCTCCAGCTGCCTCCTCTGGCCGTGGAGGGAGGCTGCGTTGCCCTCCTCTTCCTCCAGGCGCTCATGCAGATCCTAAATTCACAATGTTAGTTAAACAATATCAAGTTAGTCATGTGCGTCTGCATATGAACATTACCTTCATCCCTCTTTCCCTCGTCCCTGCCTACATCCCTTCATCCTCCTTCCCTCCCTCATCCCTTCTCATTCAGTTTAGTGCATACATCTAGGTATTGGGGAACAGTTATTTCAATCAGAAAGGTAAGTTACCTGCACTGACTCCTCCAGCTGGATCTTTTGGTGCATCAGCTGTGTACAGCGCTCCTCAGCATCACCCAGCGTGTCCTGCTCCTGCAGGGAAACAACATTTACACTTGTTTGCATGTTTCAAGAGACACGTGTGATCCTTACATGGAGTCCCATGTAAACTGAGGTTTGTGCACTTACTGCAGCCAGCGCCAGGGCCAGGTTGTTCTTCTCCTGCGACAGAGTGACCGCCTTCCCCTCGAGAACTTTAACCTTGCCCTCCAACTCCTTGACCTTCTCCACCGCCACCCTCAGCTCCTCCTCCTTGGCCTTGAAGATGTCCTCCTGACGAGCGACCATCAGCAGGGGCTTCACCTGAGGGAAGATATGTGATGATGATGATGATGATGACAGTTAAGGTAATATATCGATTGTTAAGGGGGGGTTCAAGATTTTACCTTAGTGTAGAGTTTCCACCAGCCCCAGTAACGCAACTGAAGGAACTTCCTCACGTTGCGCTGGATGGCCATTAGAGCGATTCTGCATCACACACAAATGCAGAAGTTAGAGCTCACATGCGTCACCACCCAAGGAAAACCAGGCTGTTAACCACAGACACACACTGACCGTCTGTCTACCATCTTCTTAAACTCCATCCTCATCAGGTTTCCTCTCAGCTGAGCCTGCAGCATGGTTATGATCTTCGCCAGCCGCTCGTCACGCATGTCCTCCAGCTTTGCCAGGACGCCTGCACGGAAAAACACCTGGAGAGGAAAAACACAAACAGGGGAAAGAGGGAAGAAGAAGATGGGGTGAGGGAAAACATCTCAAACACAAGCACTTCGTAGAAGATGATAGACAATAAGAAGCAGAGAGGACAATGTACACTAAGTGATTTCGCTTGGGATTTTCTGAATTATTTACATAATATATATTTATAATATATTTACCATATACTGTATCTGAATATAGGAAACAACACTGTAAGCAATTACCCTAATGATTGGTAAAAATAAGTATATATGTTGATATAATACTGATAGTAACAAGTGAAGTTGTTCCTAATATCTATACATACATTTAAATATAATTATATATATTGTTTTCTAAAAAATAATTATGTTTTTGTTGTGTTTTAGATATATAATAACTGTATATTTCTATTGGAAAAGCCTTGTTAGGTTTCATTTGACTATAACGTGTAACGTTATAGTAGCCACCACTAGGGGGTGATCATTGACTCTAGTAAAAGCACAATATACAAGAAAAATACATAAAAAGTAAAAAATAAAGATACTGCATCAAAACTAAATACTTGAGTAGAGGTTCATAAGCATTAGGAATAAAATGCATGTGTAAAATGGCCTCTGTCAGTGTGTGTATATTAATGGGTCATTATTATTCATCAGTTGGTCGAGGTGGAGCTCATATTTTCAGATTAAACAGTGCAACTATCTATTACAGTGCATAGAAACAGGCGTATTTTTGTGTAAATGTATTTATCCGCGTGCATTCATCACATGTGTAAATACATGGCTGATGTACCTTGGTGTGGCCGATGCGATACTCCATATTATCCAGGCCAATAGAGCTGAGGAGGAGCTCCGAGGCCTTCTTGTTGTCCACGAATCCCTTGGGGATGACGTTGGGGTTGAGGATATAGTACCTGAAGGAGACATCAGGGGCAGAACAAGAGAAGAAGAACCGGGGGGGGAAATGGAAAAGTTGGGGAAGACAAAGATTCACATTTGAGCTCAAAATTTTTTCAGATTCTGTATTTACACTTTTCCTACACAGCACAATGTAAAAGCCCTAAAACACCAGGTTTAGTAAATGGTCAGATTATGTGAATCTAACAATACTGCTCTTCAAAAATGGAGATGATACTAGAATCATGGAGACCAACACAGTGATGACAGAGTCAGACCTTTGCTTGAATTCTGGGTACTGTAGTCTGTTGGGGAATCCTTTCCTGCAGATACGGATGCCCTCTAATACGCCGTTACAGGCCAACTGGTGCAGGATCAGATGGTTGTCTGTCACACCTTTTCAGCATGAAACAAAGAAGAGGTGAACATCTTTTTCTAAACTTATAAAGTCTTCAATAATCCAACATCACTCCTCACTCACTGACCTGACTTCTTGAACTCATTGGGCACGATGCAGCGGACGAAGTGGGGAGCAGTGCTTCGCAGGGTGCTCATCAGCTTATTCAGTTGTTCCTTGAGTATAATATAAATATAAATATATAAGTTAACAGACACCTTGTGGTTGTTTAGCTGATATATTTAAGTATAATACACACGAGTTACCCTGTAGAAGTGGGAGACAGTTTGGAAGGAAGAGCCCTTCTTCTGCTTCTTGGTTCCTGCAGAGGCCTCCTCCTCTTTGAAGATCAGAGCCAGCAGGGGCATGGAGGACTTCTGGAAGAGTCCCACCACCGTCTCATTCAGGGGGTCTTTGTTCTTCTCCAGCCAGCCAGCGATGTTGTAACCAACCTGTGAAAGACACAAACCGTTAGCTCGTATGAAGTCAGAGATCTAATGGACTTTGGGGCGGCTCTTGGTCACTGGCTATGCTCTCACTGCAGGAAATGACACAACACACCTATACAACATTAGCACACACATACCTGCCACTAACTTCTATCTGTGTCTATCAAGTACTCACAGTGCCGGCGTAGTGCACCAGTTCAAAGTGGGCCTCGGCTCCTTTCTTCCCCCCCTTCGGCTTGAGGAAGTTGGACGACTTGCCCAGGTGGTTTTCGTACAAAGCTGCTTTTAAGGTCGCATCTGTCGCCTTTGGAAACACACACTGCTCCTCCAGGATGGAGAAAATCCCCATAGGCTGGAGAGGAGACAGAGAGAGGGGGGGGGGGGTAGAAAGAGAAAGACATACTCAATGTACAAGATACTGTACATCCACGTCTGTGCACTTGTGCATTTGTGAGTGCGTTACCTTTTCCAGCAGGTCGATGCAGGCCTGCAGGTCCAGGCCGAAGTCGATGAAGACCCAGTCGATGCCCTCCTTCTTGTACTCCTCTTGCTCCAGCACAAACATGTGGTGGTTGAAGAACTGCTGCAGCTTCTCGTTGGTGAAGTTGATGCACAGCTGCTCAAAGCTGTTGAACTGGAGACAAAAGACGGAGTTGGATCACAACAGTAAATAAACTGTATATCTCACCCAATAAACCCACGTGTGTCTCACCTCAAAGATCTCGAAGCCAGCGATGTCCAGCACTCCTATGAAGTACTGCCGCGGCATCCTGGTGTCCAGCGTCTTGTTGATGCGCGTCACCATCCACTTGAACATGCGGTCATAGATGGTTTTTGCCAGAGCACCGATGGAGTACACACACTGGTCCTGGTTCTGACCTGAGTTCATATGGACCAGGAATAAGTTAAATGTTTCCAAGATTGCTTTTTAATCATTTTAATAATGTTTTTGCGAAATACCTTTGGTCACAAACTCATTGCCGACTTTCACCCTGGGACGCGTTATGCCCTTCTGCAGATCCCCAGAGCTGATGGACATGAGGTGAGCGACTTTGTCGGCCACTTCGGGAAAGGATCACGAGCGGGGACGAGGATTTAATGAAATATATTTAACAGCGTCTTTTACGTCAGAAAGTATTGCACACAAATAAGACCAGGATTTATGGAAGGAAGAAACTAAATGTAGAGTTTGAAAAGTTTAAGCTGGGATGTCAAAATGAAAGAGGAGGCTTTGAGAGAAATGTCAAAAAAGAATGAAAGAGGAAGACGAGAACTAGGTCAGATGGACAGGGTGGAGTGAGGCAGTTTGACGATAGACAGGCATGTTGACAGAAAGGTTGGGGGGGGGGGGGGGGGGGGGGGGGGGGGTTTATACCCTCAGTGGAATCCACATCAGCCTGTTCCTCTCTGGGCTTCTGTTTGAACTTCATGTTGCCGAAGTGCATGATGCCTCCAGTCAGCTTGTACACGCTCTTCTTCTCCTCGGCAGTGAAGCCCAGGACATCAAACGCCTCCTGTGGACACACCAGCACAGACAGAGTGAGGACAGAGGACAGGGGGGGGGGGGGGGTCGTCAGTGGCAAACATCATTATTAACAGGCTCCTGAATTTATATGACCAGATTCATGATTGATTGAGTGTTTCAGCCACACAAAGACGCTTTGAATCAAAGCATGAGCGCGAACACGTGTTGACTCACATCAGTGAGCAGCAGCTCCTCGCCGTCATCCATGTTGTCCACCACAGTGACGCCCTGACACACCCACACATACTGTTTGGGGTCTGGGCTCAGCAGCAGGGCCTCTGGAAAACATATCATTAACATAAGAAGAAGAAAATAATCATGTGTCACCTTGAAAGCAAATCTGTGTAATGGATGCTAATCATTATAACCACACATTTCATTTACTACATGTTTTGCCTGTTTTTAAACTTATCGAACACGAAAATGATAATATTTCACTTATTATATGCTAAAAATATTTTTCACATCATTGCTTTATTATTGTCTTTAAATTTAAATATATAAAACAGCTCTGTCGATATTGAGCTGGTTCTGTTATTCATATTCATGCTTGGTCATTTCACACATGATCGAAAGAAAGTTTGTTTCCTTTCATTAAAACACTCATGACCTGTTGCTTTTTCACCCTAATCCATTAGTTTTAAATAACCAAACGAAATTGACAACAGATTTCGTGTTTGTTTTATATAACATTGTCTTCAGTTCGATAGAAAAGTCGAGACGAGAGCAGCTTCGTGTCTCTCACCGATGAGTTCAGGCTTCTTTCCAGAAAGCAGCTGGTAGAAGATGTGGTATCCTCTCTCCGTGGCCTGCTGGGAAATCACTCGAGATTTCTCCAACAGATCTGATTCACACACGAACGGAGACACGGGGAAAGAAAAAGAAAAAGATAAACACAGTTAATAAGAATTCACTTATATTTCATGGTACAGCTAATGTTGGTTTTAGAATGATAAAAACATATCACAAAATAAAAGAACACTTGGTATTTCATCAAAGTGCAATGACGCTGGTGAAGCCTGATCCACAGTAATAAAACAATAAAGCCACTCACAAGTCTCAATATCGGCACCAGCCAGCTTAGCTGTCGACCCAAAGTGGATACGAATGAACTTTCCCTGAAACCAAGACAGAGACATGAATCTGATTCCTGTTGATGTGATGATTGTACTAGTGTGTGTGTGTGTGTGTGTGTGTGTGTGTGTGTGTGTGTGTGTGTGTGTGTGTGTGTGTGTGTGTGTGTGTGTGTGTGTGTGTGTGTCCTTACAAAGCGTGAGGAGTTGTTGTTACGGATGGTCTTGGCGTTGCCAAATGCCTCCAGCACCGGGTTAGCCTGAATGATCTGGTCCTCCAAAGAGCCCTGAGAGCAGAAGAGAGGAGAGGAGAGGAGAGAGAGGAGAGGAGGAGAGGAGAGGAGAGGGAGGAGAGGAGGAGAGGAGGAGAGGAGGAGAGAGGAGGAGAGGAGGAGAGGAGGAGAGGAGGAGAGGAGGAGAGGAGGAAGGAGGGAGGAGGAGAGGAGAGGAGAGGAGAGGAGAGGAGAGGAGAGGAGAGGAGAGGAGGAAGGAGAGAGAGGAGAGGAGAGGAGAGGAGAGGAGAGGAGAGGAGAGGAGGAGAGGAGGAGAGGAGGAGTTATGATTCATATCAGACTAGAAAGGCACCATCTGAACTCATGTCTGCATCATCCGCTCACACACAGACACACTTGCCTTGGAGTCTGAGGCTTTGCTCCCAGAGGCTCCAACATTGGCAAAGTACTGGATGACCTTCTTCGTGTTCTCAGTCTTGCCGGCACCAGATTCTCCCTGGAGGACAGACGCCAGAAAGGAGTCACTCGCATGCAGATTACATGATGCACAACATTTGTGGAGGAGTGTAAAAAAAGTCCTCACGTGATCAGCATAGACTGGTTCTCATGCTCTGCGATGGCGAGACATTGACGGGGGAGGCAGGAGAGGAGAGGAGAGAGACAGAAAGTCAGTGTGAGCCAGGCGGGAATAATTACTGCTGATTTCCCTGAGAGCAGATCAGAGCACTGCTGATGTTCCCTGTCAGCATTAGCAAGAACACGGACAGCTGACAGCCCTCCCCTGATACCACATAATGGCCTCAAAGTATTTTTCTACTCCCTGAACAAATCATCGCACGCCGCACTAATCACACACCTCCAGCAACTGCCCCACTCCCTCTTTCCACATATAACTGTGCAATTACATCCAAGCAACTCATCTCGGGGGGTTATCCCGAATCACCACATACCACTTGTATGTTTACCACTCTTTGCCAACTTTATAACCCCTCACCCATCAATGACCTATGATTGATTGACAGATCCCTCATTTGGTTTAGTCTTCAAACCCCTCGCCCTCTCCTCACCCATCATCATGTCGTGGTAAGCGTTGTCGGAGACGGAGAAGAGGTGAGGAGGAACCTCGTTGCGTTTCTTCCCCTTGTACATCTGGGCCACTTTAGCGCCGTAGATGGGCAGCCATCTGTACGGGTTGATGGTCACGCAGAAGAGGCCGGAGTACGTCTGGGAGTGGGGGGGGGGGGGGAAAGAGGAAAGATGATAACAGGATGATATAGTTGAGAAACTTTTCGCCGAGCGGACACGCATCTGATTCACCGGCGCTTTCAAATGTTATTAGTCCCTTTCTCCTTTGTCTCTGTCTTCAACGTTAATTCAATACATAAAAAGGGAAAAATGCAATTAAAGAGAAAATCCAATAATATTAATATTTAAATGTGTTCAATACAACTGCAGAGATATTTTGTGATGAAATTAAATCTTTTTTTCTGCTTTCTACTGTCAGATGTGTACTTGTACTTCAGTTAGTTATGTCATAATTAATCCAGTGATTATTTCGATCAGTTCTATTATTTCTCTTCCACAGTCAGGGGACTTTTCAGAGACTGATTAAAAACAGCTGTCAAAATAAAATGTAAAACTATTTTTAATCTGCAGCATGGGTGAAACTTCAGAACCACATTTCCCATAATACAACTTCTGATGTAAATGTCCAATTTCTGACCATAAACCGACAGAACCCCGATGACATTGCTTCAACATCATTGTGGTTATTTTCTCAGACTTAACAAAGCTCCTCCAGGGACACAGAAGGCCGTATATATTATATAACTGTTTTCATAGGGATAACAGATACTTCTTGTGTCAAATGAAATGATATTTATGTGTAGAATTAGCGGAACCACCCTTTATAACCCATAGCAAATTAAGCAGAATTTATTCCAATCGGTTTTTGCCATGACAGCGATGTAACAAAGATCTTTGTACTTCCCTCGTGCTGTCACGAGGACCTGGTTGTGAGGGGCCTGAGAGGTTCTCTGTGTTTGGAGTATCAGGCTTACATAGATCCTCATGCTGACGTAGCGGCTGCGCAGGTTTCCAAGACGCTGGCCTCGTTGAGGACGTGAGGTTGGCCATGTCGCTGGCTTGGTAGAACTTAGGAGGTTCATCTGCTGAACATCATCCATCCTCACAGTCACCGTCTGAGCAGAAACATCATCACTGAGTCAATATTTGAATCTGAATATTATTATCATTTCACTTAAAGTAAAGGTTAAAGGCAACTTTCTTCTTACAGTGTTCTTGCTCGTCTTGATGGTGACTTTGTCCCCATCTTCTGACTGAATCTGCCCAGCGACGAAAGCCTCCTTCTCATCTTTGATCCAGCAGGAGCGCTTGATGTCGTATGTGGTATTCATAGCATCCAGCCGCTCCTTCTCTACGGGAACCAGGAACGGCATGGGGTCCACATTGTCCCCGCACTCCCCTTTATACGCAGCCGGCATGGCTGTGCTGCTGCTGCTGCTGCTGCTGCTGCTGCTGCTGCTGCTGCACACACACACTGACCAGCTCACTCACCCACTGGCTGCTGCGGAGAGAAGCTGGGCGACAGAATAGAAAGTGGAAATAAAGTTTAAGAGAATCAAAGGACGGACAGAAGCCGTCTGATCAATATGATACTCACCAGTGCAAGAGGCAGAGGTCCGCTGAGGAGGACTATGGGTGTGGGTATTGAAGTCATGCTGTTTTATATCAGGGCTTCACCTTCCTGATATGGTCACAACTCTAAAACCAGCCACCACCCTGAGGTCTCATCTTTCTGATCTGTGTGGCAGCTCCGATCTGGGAATTTCTTCAGTGTGTCTCCCTCCATTTAAGGTTTCCCTGGAAAGCCATCACTCCGGCTGAAAGCATCTCCTTTCCTCACCCCCATCGCTGGCTCTATCTCCTCCATCCCTCCGCCCTTCCACACCTTTTCATCCAACCACGGCCTCTGCTCTTGACCATCAGTTGCTTTCTCTCTGTGCGCCTGATGGGATTTGGGATGAGTAAGACAGTTTAAATTAAAACCAATGACACACGGAGCAGGAGCGGACACATTTTGTCTAGATGTCTTAGTTATGTTATAATCCTTGTCTTTTGCTCTACGGTGCCCAAAACCACATCTGCTGTAGAATAAATCTGTATATTTCTCTAACCAAGTATTATTACATGACCGAATCAGAACACGTGCATCGTATGTTATCTTCACACAATCCGCTGTGGACGCAGGATGGATGAACAGGTTTCTGAGGCCGAGCTGAGTTGAGTTCTGTTAAAGTGCCTCTTCACAGAAACATGACTTTGTTAAATCACTGACTCACAGTAGTGGATGAAGTCCTCAGATCTTTTAAGTAAAACTATTTAAACCTACTGTATTAGTATGGAATTATAACTCATTAAAAAGCTTATCCAGAATGTAGATTCCATAGAACTGAAGCAGCTGTTGTTCTTAGACACAGATCAACGCTAATCACACACACACACACACACACACACACACACACACACACACACACACACACACACACGTAGCATCAGCATCGAAAGAGTTAATGTTTGAGTTTGACCATATTTGCGTGTGTGTGTGTGTGTGTGTGTGTGTGTGTGTGTGTGTGTGTGTGTGTGTGTGTGTGTGTGTGTGTGGTGCGTGTGGTGTGTGTGTGATCCAGACCAAGTTTGTCTCTATGAGCAAAATTATCTAAGTAGCCGTGAACACACTCAGCTGCTCAGGGGCTCCTCACCACACACTTACAGACACACGTACATGTGCACATGTACAGTACACACCCATAATCCCACTAACAGCTGTACACGAGGGATAAACTAATTTGTGTGTGTGCTGGTTTGTGTGCGTCTGATGTTCCTGCCACCTGTGGAGTGTTGAAATAGTTGAACACACAAACTCATAAAAACACATGAGGGAATTAAACAGAAGTAGTAATAGAGGAGGGACAGGGTTAAAACAGAAAGATAATTGGTTTAACATCACGTTCACCTCCAGACTCCAGACAGATCAACTGACTAAGAATTGATATGCAGGTTCAAAACTGCATGTTTCTGTTTATGAGAGGAAAGTGTGTGTTTACGAGCCTCGCCTGGTGTCCTGCAAGCCGTTTCACTGCTTATGTGGATTTAGTGTGCCCTGTAAACAGGCTGGTGAGAGAGTCCATTGTTCCAGCAGCTAATACTGCAGCCATGCAGCTAAACCCAGTGCTGCTAAAGAACCAAATCCCTCCGACTATTATCCCTGTCCACCCGGCTCTCCCCCAGCCTTCTGCGGACGGTACCAGTGTTTTCACCCACCGTGCGCTAATGATTTATAGTTTTTAGAGCACATCATGTTAGTGAGTAATGTAGTTACATTAATTTCAACACAGCCACTATTTAGAGCTCATATCTGCAGTCCATACTGTGTTAAGTTATCATGATGTTGCATTCAAGTGGTTTTAGGAGGCTCCAACGTCCATGAAGTTGCTGCTTTATGGTTGATGTCTGCAAAGCTTCTCCAGTGAATGTTTCATGTGAAATAAAAACAACACGCTCTTTTGAACAAAGATATTATTGATGAGGGCCCAACACAAGAGGCATTCATTGATCGTGGGAGAATTTTAAAAAGTGTAAAAGTGTGTCACGCTCTCACATTAAAGTACTTTAATGTCAATTTAATGACGTTGGAGGAAGCTGATTGGGGGTACGACTTTAAGAGAGTAAATATCCAGGAGCTGGTGACATTGGGAGAAATCAATACTAGTTTAAACATTTAATAATATGACAATCTGTTATCGTCAGCGTCATATGCAGCATTCTGCAGCAATATGACGGAGTTTGTATTTTCTTGTATTAAACTAGATATACAGTGGGCACAGTTGGTGTAGTAGACTGTTTCAAATGGGGGATAGGTTACTTTTACTCTTAATACTTTCAAGTGTATTTAAAAGCCAGTGCTTACTTACTTTTAGTAAAGTAGAAAAGTTAATGTGATGTACTTTTCACTTAAAGTTGACATCCTCCACCACTGTCCTGTTGCATTGTCTGTAGATAGATAGAAAGTTAGAGAGAGAGAGAGAGAGAGAAGAGAGAGAGAGAGAGAGAGAAGAGATAGATAGATAGATAGATAGATAGATAGATAGATAGATAGATAGACACAAGAGCATAAGAATAATAAAAAGTCAAGGATAAGTTAAGAATAAGTCCACTGATTGTAGTGAGATGAAAGTCTAGCCACCAGAAGTCACTGTAAAGAAGAATGTGCTAATGGTGATATTGCAATACAGTTATAAGATGAGTAAAATCATTTAATAACTATAAGCTATACAAAGCCTGTAAATATGGTTCAGCAGATGTAAAAAGATAAAACCTATAATATAAAACTAAAGATATAAAAATATCAAAACAATAAAAGGCAGTTTTGGGGGGGTAAAGTCTTTTTAGTTTTTTTAATAAATCAAACTAAACCTCAGCGCTTTGTTGGAGGACCCCCCCCCGTCCTCTCGGGCACGCCCACGCTTCCCGGACGCGAGCACGCGAAACGCTCCCTGCCCGTTAAGAGCCTGTGACGTCAGCACGCGCTCTGAGCCTGCCCGAAAATGTTCTCCCGTGCTGTCGGGATTCGACGGAGCGCAGGACTTCGCCATGGAATGATCCGCGTTGGTCCGTGAGGAGAGCGACGGCGCAGCGCATGAGTCCGACCCGCGGCTGCTCGGGTCCCCGCTGAGAGGCGAAACCGCGGCTTTGACCGGCGACTCCGAACGGGAAGTTTGTGTTGCGATCCGCGGCTCCCCCCGGAGTGATGTCGAACC
Source organism: Reinhardtius hippoglossoides (assembly GCA_006182925.3). Taxonomy (NCBI): domain Eukaryota; kingdom Metazoa; phylum Chordata; class Actinopteri; order Pleuronectiformes; family Pleuronectidae; genus Reinhardtius; species Reinhardtius hippoglossoides. Next base: position 18,647,044 of record CM031685.1, read on the forward strand.
CCGGGACCAGGAGGAACGGGTCCAGCATTAAAATCCGACTGACAGGTAAACGGGGAAAAAAAACGCAGGAAAAACACGCTCGTTGCGCGTTTTTTTTTGTTTTTGTGTACTGGAGATTCCGTTTGCTCGCGAGCCGCTCGCACAAGTGCTGGCGCCAGCGAAGCGGAGCCAGACGCCGCGGAGTGTGTGCGGCTCAGCCTTTAGCCCAAACATCCGGTTTTTGTGAGAGGCACAAGTGCTAGCCTGTTAGCTGCCATGCTAACCAAAGAACCGAAACGAGAGCTAGGAAGCAGCCCCCCTGTCCCGCGGGTGGTACCGCTCACACCCCCGGCCGGTCCGCTGTTTACCGGGTCACTGGAAACACCGACGATTTAGCCAGAAACTTTACCCGATGCTAACACTTCTCCCCCCCCTTCTCCCTCCTCTCCACTCGTAGCCAGCCTGCGCTAGCTAACACCAACACTGTAGTCAACGTTGACCGCTAACGCTCAGCTAGCTAACGTTACACCCATATTTTTGGGGGGTGGTGGTGGTGGGGGGGGAGACTGACTGACCACCAGCCGAGATCACCGACTGACCCGACCGCCACGAACTCTGCACCAAGGATGTGGAGCGAACGTGGACCGGGCAGCCTCCCCGGGAATCGATCTATCGGGAAGATGTGACATGCTAGCCTAGATTAGCTCCGAGTATTGATTTCGCTGCTGTGTCAGCTGCAGCCACACGAGCGTCTGGCTGAACTTGTCCTGTGCCCGGAGAGGCTGGACTCGGTTGCTCTCAGGGTTCAGTGTTCACTCGGACATTTCTGTGCGGGGTTATTTGGTGTGAGTCTCCGCTGCAGGACACACAGGAGCCTCTCCACACACACACACAGACCCACACAGACACACACACACACAGCTGGAACAATGGTTTTTACTGTAGCTAATGTGACCCCACTGGGCATCCAGGGGCCTCCATTCACATGGTAATGACCCTCTGCCGCTGGGCAGGCGCCTTGTCCCCCTGGTTCATAATAACTGAGCAAAACTCCCAATTTTGAGCCTTTGTTTGGTTTATAAAGATCTGTGTAGGAAGGTGTTGTCAAATTTTATGATTTATGATTGAGTGTTTTTGAGCCAAAGTGCCGTCTGGTTGTTTTGATTACTTGATTACAGCTTCGAGAGAATCAAAATAGAATAAAATTAGACTCTTACGCGCTCATGTCAGTTTACATTTATTTGGCAGGTATCACACAGGCCTGGGCACTAGAACAATATCAATTATCACAGTATAAACTCAATCAATAGAAACATAACATAAATAGAAACGTAAATAGAGTGCTTATGCATTGTGCAAGCACAGTGAGGAGGTATAACACATAATTGATTGGCCTCAGATTTGTAAAATGTTTTCCGTACGTCAGTTTTAAAGCCATAACCTTCACTCAGAAGTAAAAGTCAGTCTTTCAATTTAAAAGAAATGTTAATGTGACATTTATCATAATAAATCACATTTAGTCGAGCAAACCATCAATCAAGAAAGTGCTCGGCACATTGACTTGACAGTGATAATAGTATGTTGATGGTATGTTGGGGTTATGAACCAGTCATTCATTATTTCAGCTTGGATTCAAACAGGAGTTATTGCCTGTGACTGTGTGTCCCGCCCCCATAGGTATGAGTGGAATTCTAATTGGGCAAGGAATGTGTGGTGAGCCAATGGAAGTGCAATGCTGCCTGGCTGGCCGGTGCTCTGTTTAGTCTGTCGGAGAGAGGGGTTGTTTGGCCTACATCGGAAAAGCCTGTGTCTGTGGCAGGGCCTCAGACAACAGACCAGGCAAGTTTGACATTGGTTCACATTTAAGAGATTGGTTTGTGTTTGTATAGACGTGTTTTCGTCAACTAAGAGGTGATTGTTGTGTCTCTCTGTCTCCGCCGTCAGTTCTTGGGTATGAGCTGAAAAAACATGACGGAGGCACAAATTGTGTGCAAGAAAAATGTCCGTATCTAATGTGTTCTAGTGAGATGTGGAAGAACAGTAGACGTTTCAAGGAAACAATTGCTGATACTCTGATCTTGGCAGGATTTATTGAACCTTAATGCTGACATGGGGACAAATGTTCAGATTCATCCCCCCTGATTTATTTATGTAGATACATGATCACAACAATGCAAGATACAGAAAACAAAGATGGGGAATAAGTGTCTTTCTGTTTTGAAATAAATGGGCTTTGTTGTGAAAAATGCACTTGAATGAATGAATGATGAATGAAAGAATCAGTGATTCAGCAGGATTATGTTAATTTTCTCATGGAAGCAACACGTGCTGCTTGAGGTTTTTGTGCCCGTTAGTCGGATTGAACGCCGACTTGTCCAGGCGCCAGCACAGGGCAATGTCAGGACAGCAGGGAGGGAGAGGGGGGGAACTGGAAAGAGGGCAGAGAAGTGGGACAATGACGAATAACTAAAGAGAAGGGAGCAAAAGAATGATGGTTAGACAGAAAGTGATATTACACGGGTCTGTTTACATTTTAAGACGGTCTAGTCGGACCCATAAGGATTTTAGATCTGTGCTCATGGTTATCAATCAAAGTACTTGACTATTATCTGATTTGAGAAGTTTTAATCAACTTTAAACTTCTAGGGTTCTTGTCATTTACCCTGAAAAATATCTTAAGTTCTAAGAAGTTAAGCTGCAAGCAGCGAGGAGTAGTGGAAACACTTGAGATATTTGTGAGATGGTTAATTGTGCTACAAACGTGCTGTGTCTTCAAATTCCTTGAGGAGCTGCTCACCTGCTACAGAAGCAGCTCCGTTTTTCATCATCTCCCTTAAAATGCTTCTGCTTTTTCACTCAAGATTGGATGAATAGAATTTGTCCCCCCCACGGCCTCTCCCCAGCTCTCACTTCTTTTTTTTTTAAGAGGACAAAAAATGGCATTAAAAAAAGACAGCGGCATTGGGGGAAAACTGAGAACCAGTTGAACTGTGGCTGTGTGTGTGTGTGCGCCTTCACCAGCCTGACCTTGGCAGAAAGAGGAATTTCCTGAGATGCAGTGAAAGGGCCTGTCGCACATTCAGTAACACAGAAGAGCTGGTCAAGAGGCAGAAAGAAAGAGAGATAGGGTGAAAGTAGGGGTGTCTCTTGTCTCTGGCAAGAGATTGGAGGGTGAGAGGGGAGGAGAGAGCGCAGGAGTGACAGTGACAGAGAAAGTCCTCTCCTGCTCATCAGGAAGAGGAGGCTGGGGCTAACTCGAAACTTGATTCTCTCCCTCTGTCGCTGTGTTTCTTTCATTGTGTCTGTGTAGAAAAGATGAGGTTTCGCCGTGGAATGTATGAGTCAGGGGGAGGATGAAGAGGAGGAGGAATCAAAGGGAATGATGAGGAAGAGAGAAGGATATCCTGCAGCCATTCTCCACGCGTTAATCACAGGAAATAGATGGGCCTACACTAGACACATCTACGCCACCACAGTCACCACATCCTTAACCACCGGCTGACTGACTAACTTCCTAGATAGATGTCTGGGCCAAACCAAATCATGTCAGATTGTAAATGGATTTCAAAGCAGTGATGACATGTTAAGGTGATGTCGATTACGAAATTGCTTTTGTTCTTTTGAGCCAAGTCAGGAACATGTTGACATGCGGAATGTGGAGCATATTTTGAAGTAATACCTTTAGTACAGGTTGTATAACTAATGAAATACTTCATCGTTTGTCACATCGGCTCCACAGCGTAATAAGTATAAGGACTTTGAAAAGATTGTGAAAGAATCTGTGTCTATTCCGAAGAAAGAACCACATACACTCAAAGGAAATTGCCTCTTTAGTGGAGGAGGAAAGGTTTGGTAGTGGCTGGCTGCACATCGTTGGTTACATCTGTGTTATTCATAGAGGTTTCACAGTTTCTTAAGAAACGATGAGATTAAGAGTTTGGATCCAGATGGAGTGTTACTCCCTGTTGGCTGTTTCCTAAAAATACTGAAAACCTGTTGCATCATGTCTTTCTTATAAATTACGATTTACCCGAAATCTCGAAAAAATGTTCTTCAATATGGTTGTACTGCTGCCTTTTTAATATTTTGGTTTTGTCGGGGTGATGCATCTCTTTCTGATCACCCTTGAGAAGATTAACATCATGTTCATGCTTACATTGGACCAAAAGAAGTTTACAATAATGGGCTTAACTGGAAAATAAACAGAATTTGCCATTCTGACCTGCAGTGTTAATATAATCATAGTTTAAATGTTTTTTGTTGCAGTCACTCTCTGAGGTCATTACATCAGCCTTGAATACACACAAGCAGCTTGTTTTCCTCCACACTGCCCTATAATCAAGTCATATTGTGATAGACTGGACATGAGTGTGTTTCTAAAAATTGGCTTCATGTGGTTCAGTTGTCTGTTGCTGCAGATTTAACCTAGAGTGACATATGCCAGCTGTTGCACCACACAGACTGTCTGTCAAACAAAAACACTCGCCCACACACACACACAGTAAACTAAATGCTTAGCACAGACTTATAAATTCACATTGTCTTGGTCAGATCAGAGCTGCTCTCTGAATCCACAAAGATGATGTGGCAGAGAAGGCATTCTGCCACTCTCACTGTGGGCGGCGTGCGTGTGTGCGCCATGGTCCTGACACTAGCCTATACTTTACGTCTCCCTCTGTCTGCATGTCACATAAGTTTTCCTGCTCATTACCATCCCCTGGCATTCATATATTATCCTGACCAACATTGTTCCTCCTCAGATGATTTTATCTGCAGCAGCATCCATTTGCAGCAGCCTACACACACGGAGATCATTTACATATTTGTGTCTGTGGCATTTTGTTCATAATGATTTTTTTGTTTTGCAGTATTATGTGCCAAGAACCTCGCAAAGAAAGACTTCTTTCGTAAGTACCTCTATTGTGTGTGCGACTCCGACAGTGTGGTGATTGGTGATGATGATTATGTGTGTCGTTAAGGAGCTGTTTGTGCCATCAAAAGCAACTCCGCATAAATTGGCTTTGCTGCGGCTCGCTTGCTGTGCGCTATGAACATACTATGCATTCCCATCGTTCCCGCACAGCAGGGAGGAGCAGTGTTGACCTGTGATAGCACCATCATAACAAGTTCATCTGGCCTGCCTGAGTGGACTGCAGCTTCACTTAAAAATGACATTATTGTCATAACAGATAACAAGATGCAGAAAGAAAGAACAATAATTTAGCTGAATGTGTGCAGTGATGGAGATTGACATTGTTGTGAAGAGTGTTGCATGCTCCACTCTTACTATTGTCTTTGTGAGTTTATTATGTGTGTGCCAACAACTGAATTATGTGCACGCAGGTCTGCCAGATCCATTTGCCAAAGTTGTGGTGGACGGATCAGGTCAATGCCACTCGACAGACACAGTCAAGAGCACACTGGATCCCAAATGGAATCAGCACTATGACCTGTGAGTCTCCTGCACCACACTCACTTACTAGTGTTCTGGATATTGCTGATTGTCTTTGAGATGTTAAATACAATTAAGTGTAGCCGTACTTTAAATCAATATTAAATGATGTGCTCACTTATTAAATGCACCCTTTTATTGATTCAGTGTTTTGCTTTTAAAGTGCAGACATTAGATCGTGATGATGTTTCTCTTTCAGCTACATTGGAAAGACAGACTCCATCACCATCAGTATATGGAACCACAAAAAGATCCATAAACGACAGGGGGCGGGCTTCCTTGGCTGCATACGACTTCTTTCTAATGCCATCAGCAGGCTAAAAGACACAGGCTGTAAGTCTACCTTTCTTTTTCCAGTGCGCAGATATAAATTCATACATTCTCACAGATCAGGTCTGTGGAATTAACTGAATGTATTTCCTTCACCTTCTCTTTCCAGACCAGCGTCTAGATCTATGTAAGCTCAACCCCTCGGACAGCGACGCGGTGCGGGGGCAGATAGTTGGTGAGGATGAACACACAGATCTTTTTGTCTCTTTAATCTCACTCTGAAACGTGCCGACTGTCTTCACTCGGACCCCTTCTTGTTTCCAGTGAGCTTACAGACGCGAGACCGCATCGGCAGCGGAGGCCCCGTGGTGGACTGCAGAGGACTGTTGGAAAATGATGGGTGAGTGTGTCACCGGACACAAAGCTGCCAAAGTCATGTAGTCACATTTTGACAAACGATTACTAAATGTTTCAACATGTTTCATAGATTATTGAATATCTCGGTTTCTGACTTGAAAGATTTAACTGTTAAAAACGAAATACTTGATATTTTCTTGGCGGATCAAACTCTGTTTCCTGAAAAGATGGTATCTCGTTTAACCATGAACTGTGTATGTTATTGTATGTGTAGGCCTGTGTTTGAGGGATGTTTCAGTGAAGAACCGCTGCCCTACTCTGACCCTACTGGTGCGGCGGGGGGTGGGAACTGCCGGCTTGACTCACCCAGTCAGGAGAGCCGTCTTCAGACCCAGCGAATCAGAGGGCAGGACTCCAGAGGCCACGGCCACACCCCTCAGAACAGACCTCACGGGCACCAGCCGCCAGATCTACCGGAAGGATATGGTCCGTCCAACACTTCCCTGACCAACTCTTGATATTTATCTGGACAAAATCTCTCATGTGGACTTTATAAACTCATGTAACATCTTTCTTTGTTTTCTCAATTAAACAGAGCAGCGAACAACGGTGCAGGGCCAGGTGTATTTCCTACACACACAGACAGGTGTCAGTACCTGGCACGACCCTCGGATACCACGGTACGATCACACCCCCTTCACTTGGGTCTAGTCCAAGCTTAACCTGAAACGAGATTCCTCTAGAATAAACCCTGCTGAGGAACTAGGTCATTTCAGCATCAGAGGATAATTCTGTTTTCTGTTTATACACTTGCATCTTTGAAATGCCATAAAACTTAAATTATCGTTCTATTTTTATGACTAGGAAATGTTCCAGTCAAGGCATGGATTCAGAAATGTATGAAAGTGTCCTCGCTTTCATGGTAGCATCACTTCGTGCATCACTCAACAGAAGAACTTAAATGCTCCGCTAATTACACCAATAGTTTAAAAGGAAATCTCTCAGGTTATTTCCTTGGGGCTCCTGCGTCAGTACGATGAGTTAAGAACATACAGTGTGTAGGATTATAAGAGCTAAAGAAGTGTTGTCTCTGCTGCAGGGACCTGGCCAGTGTGAGCTGCGAAGAGCTTGGTCCGTTGCCGGTGGGCTGGGAGGTCCGAAGCACTGTGTCCGGTCGGATCTACTTTGTGGACCACAACAACAGAACCACACAGTTCACAGATCCACGCCTACACACCATCATCAGGTACAGGAATGCACACGCACTTAAAAACTTGTTCTCCTGAAATTATCCAGAGGGTGTGTGTGAGAATGCACATGTCCGAGTCAGTAGTTGCGGACCTCCTCCGGCGTTTCTTTAACAAGCCCCTTAGTGAAAACCCTATATAATGTCCATGTGAGAATTACCGCAGGAGATTCTGCTGAGGATTCACCGCCCACGAGTGGGTGTTTCTAACATGCAACGGACAGAAAACTGAGAGAAAGAATACAAATATCTCAGTATGAAAAAGAAGTGCTATATACGTCGAAGACATCGACAAAGATATCCACTTGGAAAGATGTGCTGTGAACAGGAAGCATCTGAACATGGCATTTCCTGCTTCGTTCTTCATGTCAAAGGCAAACTCCGAAGAAAGTTCGGACAGTCTCCGGAGTTCATGTCTGAAAACGGCGTTAGTGGTTTCCTCACTTAATCTGTTGTTAATCTAATCTGTCGCTGCTATAATGCTGAACTCAGACTGGTTATGAACATGACCTACTAACTGTCATCAGCTATGTTTCGGCTGCATAGTGTGATTTACAGAAAGGCAGACTTGCAATAGATTAAGCTACTCAAAGTGAATGCACAGTATTTAATGCTTTTTCCTGTCTTTCTTTCAACCCGTCTCTTCTCTCCATGTTGCCCCCCCCTTCTCCACACTTCCAGCCAGCAATCCCAAGCAAAGGAATCCTCCCAAACCCCCCAGATGGAAGTGGGGGGCGAGGATGGAGGAGGTGGCGGAGTAGGCGGCGGCAGTGGAGGAGGAGATGGAGACGTGGCAGCACGCTACGAGAGAGACTTGGTCCATAAGCTGAAGCTGCTCCGGCACGAGCTGTCATTGCAGCAGCCACAAGCGGGACACTGTCGTATAGAGGTGTCCCGAGAGGAGATCTTTGAGGTGGGTGCAACCAGGAAGTAACGAAATGAAGAGGTTGTAAAAGAACCAGCTGAAAGAAATCACAACATCTCCAAGATACACACATGCAGACAGATCGAACAGTTATTTATACATCCACATTCCTCCTGACCTCTACACCAGTCACAGCAAACCATTCTTTCATTGTCATCTCTCTGCAGAAACAAAAGCGGCTCTGGTTGTCATCACTGAGCTAAAGAGCTGTGCTGTGTATCACTGTGATGATGAGTATCTGATCATATACATGTATGTATTAATGTTGTGTGTGTTGCTGCAGGAGTCATATCGGCAAATAATGAAGATGAGGCCCAAAGACCTGAAGAAGCGTCTCATGGTGAAGTTCAGGGGAGAGGAGGGTCTGGACTATGGTGGGGTGGCCAGGTAATTCATCGTTCCGTCCTCGAGCACCATTTATAAAACTAAACATGTGATCTAGTTTAAAACGTAAAGAAATAGTAGCTACCTTAGTACACAGGTGCTTAGGAAATCAGAATACAGAGCAAATAAGTCAAAAACCTGCAGATTGTCATTGTTTTTCTCTGAAATTCAAAGCTATTCCCCTGAATATGAGATTTCTATTTAATTCACAGCTTTTTAAAAATGAATGTTGTGTTAAACATTTGTTTTCTATAATGTTCTTTGGCAGTTTGAAATCGAACAAACAATTTTCTTTGAGGTCCATTTGGTGAACTAACCTGGTGTAGCCTGTGGTTGGTTTACAGCTGCTCAGCCAGAGCGGCTAGTACTCACAATATTGATATAACTATTTTTTTATTGAGCCTCTTCCAAGTGTCAGTTTCGTAATATAATCATGTGGCTGAGCAGGTTTCCCTGGTTCGTCTTGAATTGTCTGGCTTGTACAATATTTTTCATCTGTTGAACTCCATTACTTTCATTAAGCTTCAACAGACCTGACAACTTTCTCACAACACTTCTCTTTTTGTTTCCTGTAAATAATGAATTCACCAAACTCTGTAACTTTTGAACATTTGTTAACCATGTGTTGGTTTTCTATAGGGAGTGGCTGTACCTGCTTTGTCATGAAATGTTGAACCCATACTACGGCCTGTTCCAATACTCAACAGACAATATCTACACGCTACAAATCAACCCCGACTCCTCCATCAACCCTGTGAGTTCACACAAACACATAAAGCCCTTCATGGCTGGGCTATATAAGGGGCCTCTCTCCGACTCTGACTGTCTCTTTGTGTTGCCTACTTTCAGGACCACTTGTCATATTTCCACTTTGTGGGTCGTGTGATGGGCCTCGCAGTTTTCCATGGTCACTACATCAACGGGAGTTTCACGCTGCCCTTCTACAAACAGCTGCTGGGCAAACCCATCCAGCTCAACGACCTGGAGACCACCGACCCAGAGTTGCACAAGAGTCTCGTCTGGATATTGTGAGCGCACTAACCTGCACAAGTCAAATCACTGTCATGATAAATCTAATTCAAGTCAATCTCACAGCAGAAAGCTCTTTTATCATGAACACTTCTCTTGTTTGTCGTGCACTGTCCCCTTCTGGACATGGATAGATTTTCTCTTTCACTGAAATTTACTCTTCTACTCCCAACGCAGAGAGAACGACATCACTTCGGTCCTCGACCACACGTTCTGCGTGGAGCACAATGCCTTTGGAAAGTTTTCACAACATGAACTCAAGCCCAATGGGCGGAATATCCCCGTCACCGAGGACAACAAGAAAGAATATGTCAGGTGAGAACAAAGAGAGGGGTCGTATCTAAAGTGTTTCTCCAGATACAGCATAAACAATATAAGAGCTATTATGCCCAATGGTTTTGCTGGTTTATTACACTATTTTTATTTGGCTCACATCACCCGTGTTTGTGTTTTTCAGACTTTACGTGAACTGGAGGTTCATGCGAGGAATCGAAGCCCAGTTTCTGGCTCTACAGAAGGGATTCAGTGAGCTCATCCCCCAACACCTCCTCAAACCGTTTGACCATAAAGAACTTGAGGTAAATGTGCTGACTGAGAAGATTTAATAATTCAACTTCTGTATCATTGAGACAGGTCATTTCAGTCCTATTTGTTTGGTTTGGGCCACAGAAAGGCAACACCAGTAAAAAAACAAAGAAATGTAGTCTAAATGCATGGTGTTCATATTGTGTCACCTTTTTGATCCATTCCCATTCCCCTCGTCCAGTTGATCATCGGTGGATTGGGGAAGATCGACCTTGCAGACTGGAAGACAAACACCCGGCTGAAGCACTGCACAAGTGAAAGCAATGTGGTTCGGTGGTTCTGGCAGGCGGTGGAGGCCTTCAGTGAGGAGAGGAGAGGACGCCTGCTGCAGTTCGTCACCGGCTCCACCAGGGTCCCGCTACAGGGTTTCAAAGCACTGCAGGGTGGGTCAGGCACTGGCTCAGACGCCACACACACACTATACATGCAGTATTTATGCAGGCCAGTTAAAATGGATAATTCTACTGTTATCAGTTAATTGAGAAATGTTATTGTTTTAGTCCCCGTTCAGACCTGAGCTATCTGATCACAAGTGGTCAGAGCTAGTTACACATATGAACACGTGTGTCCTCGATGCGTCTTGAGATCAGATCTCTCCGACCACATTTGGAGGAGGTCTGTGACGCATGTGGCTACATTCTAGCTGTGTGAACACAAACGTGTCCTGGGCCACATATGAGGGACCACCCTCACAGTTTCACAATCACTGACACTCGCACAAACACTCATCCATCACATCTGTAAACTCAGACGGGGTTGAAACAACATCATTTGATCTTCGTGAACATAAATGATGTAAGCATGTACTTGCATATACAGCAGGGAAGCGAGCTCTGATCATTTCTCAGGATGGTTGTTAATAGCCGGTTTGAACAGGACCTTAAATGCTGTGTAATTCCCTGTGTATCAGAATAGAGCAGTGATAACTAGAATGAATGTGTGTAAGGTTCTACAGGTTCTGCAGGACCAAGGCTCTTTACCATCCATTTGATAGACGCCAACACAGACAACCTGCCCAAGGCCCACACATGGTAAGGAAACCTAAGAGGATTAAATTATTTTTTTGATCAACATTGGTGTCCGGCCTGGAGGGACTCATCTCTCTTTTCTGTGTCTAGTTTTAACAGGATAGACATCCCACCCTACGAGTCTTATGAGAAACTTTACGAGAAACTGCTGACAGCTGTGGAGGAGACCTGCGGCTTCGCTGTGGAGTGATGAATCCAATACCAACATACACACAATTACACTTGTGCTTGCACACGACTATTTGACATTTTACATATGCACACACACACAAACGGAATATGATGTATACGGAGCGTATACTGAGCAGCCAAGCATCACAAGAACAGTCTCTTGCCGCCTCTTCACCACCGGACTGTTGGGGGTAAAAGGAGGAAGCACAGCAGGAGGGGGGACAAGTATTTTAAAATTTTTCAAATGTTTTGAAGAAGCATTTTTATCCTTCAGTTTTAACAAGCTATGATGTCATCCATCAGAATGTCTAACCGCCACAGTCGCGCTTGAGTCTCTCCGGACAGAATCAACCAATCACATACGAGCCTGCGAACAAGAGATGTGGAGATTCGATGTGTGAAGAACAACGCGGAGACCGATTGTCTTTTGTGTCTGACAAGCTGATTGATCGACTAATATTCATGCTTCATGTTTAACCACTGTCCTGGGTGGGTGGGTGTGTGTGTGCGTGAATGCGTCTGAGTGACTGACTGTGTGTGTGTGTGTGTGTGTGTCAGGCATGGCACCCAGTTACGCTGTAAAGAAAAAAAAAAAGATCAAATGAGCCTGCTCCTCTTGTTTGGTAACTTTTTGTCTCTTCCGTTTGTATCTGCGACCACTCTGATCCACTCTAATATTCTATTATTTATTACTAAGTGATTACCGACCAAGCTGCTATGTGCTCTACAAAGAGCCGACACTAATCTCTTCATCAGCCCCTCTACCAGAGCTGAAGGGTCAATTCACTTGTGATTCAAGTAATCCACAAAGTGGGTTTTATTGAATTTCGTTACATTTTTTTTTAACCATCATTTTATTGCGGTGAAATACTCTGTGTCATTGTATGGAAACTGTTTGTGTGTTGGTGTGTAAAATACCATGTTACATTTATTGAAGTGAAAGGGATTTACTTTTCCCGGCCCTAATTTGAAAAATCTAACTCTACTGACGTTCACGAGAGGACCGAGGGCATGACCTGGATATTTTTCAAAAACGAGCCAGGAGGACGGAAAGAAGGAGTCAGCTTCAGGAATTCTTCGGTTGTATGTGACGTGTATAATAAAATCTCCTCAGCTTTTCGTACATGTTTCATCATCCATTTCACCAACTTTCTTTGCGTCTCTAGCCTGGACATCTTTCTCTGCCCGTCTCTTTTTGTCAATAGCCTGAATGTCAGGAACAGTAATCATCATCCTCCTCAAGACAACCATGAATGAACAAAGTCTCTTTACAGTCATTAATTCTCCATCGAAGTGAATGAAATCAAAAACCTAAATGTTGAGTGAGTGACGTGGAAAACGTTGAGATCTGTCGTAGATTGAAGAGTGACGACTGTTAAGCAGTATCATTTCAATCTGCTTTTTTTTTTAAGTTCTCAGTTCACTGTGTAATGGATGCAAGAGTATTGTAACTTACTATGTACTAAACATTTATGAAAAAATACAATGTAAATAAGATTATATTAAAAGAAATTAAATTGAAAATACATGTCTTGTGTTGTGTGCATTATTGGGGGGGGGGGTGTCACAGGGGTGATAAATAAAATAATTTGACTAATCGAATGTAATGATTTTAATGTCTTAATCGTGATGTTATTAGTTTATTGTCAAAATATCTGCAAATTGATTTTTCTGTTGAGTTCTAAGCTCTTGTAATAAATATTTCTATATATTAGAGATTAATTTAAACATGAACGTATTGATGTTTGATTTTCATGCCTGATAAGATTTACATGTAATAAATGCTTTTCCCGCAGCATAAAGAAACAAGTGGTGTGTGTACATTTACATTTGTTGACAAGGTGAGGTATGACAAGAGTCCCGATGACATCTAAACAGAAATCATGACTTAAAATCACAGCGCCCCCTGGTGGCAACAGTAAATGTCTTGTTTTTTCTTTCACATGATCAGAGTCCAGGCCTGAACAGTTCCATATGTCAATATTCAGGCACATAGCGCCCCCTTCTGATTCACTGTGAAACAGGAAAACCATTTTAACTCGATTGTGCATTGTCCAATCAGCCCCAAAACTCTGTCACATGATCAGAGTCCGGGCCTGAACATATCTATTGGTCTGTGTGTAGGGTTAGTGATAGCGCCACCTACTGATCAGCGTGAAAATTAAGTTTTTGCAACCCCACTGTGCATTGTCCAATCAGCCCCAGATTTGTCAGGCTTCATCAGATCCCCAACCTGAACAGATCTATTAGTCTATATGTAGTGACAGTCATAGCGCCACCTACTGATCAGCGTGGAAATGAGCTTGTTGTCACTCCACTGTACATTGTCCAGTACTCCAAATTGCTCAAACTTCATCAGAGCCCCGACCTGTACAGATCTATTGGTCTGTATGTAGGGATAGTGATAGCGCCACCTACTGGTCAACCGGAAGTAAGCCTAGTTTTACAACTTTAATTCGATTTACATCATTTTTTTTACCGTGTGGTCTGCATTTGATGGCGTGGACCATAATGCGTGAGTATTTAAATTTTATTTTACTTTACTTTTAATCATCCCCTTAGCATCCTAATTTTTTAAAACCAAATTTTGTCACTTGAAGTTGTTGTAATCTGTCGGTAGTAATAAACATTTAAAATATGTAAACAAACACAGGTCGGTGTCATGTGGACATTTGAACCAATGAATAACCTCCATGATTTACCTGTATTTAGTTTATTATTAAAAATGATTTCCTTACTTTATTTTATCTATACTCTAAAGTTTTCTTGTTTCTTCTGACTTTTACTCAAAAACAGCTGAAACTTTAAAAGTTGCAGAAGTCCCTCTCCCCTAGGAACCACACTTCCCAGAATGCCACCGGGTGGGCGGCGACGTAGGGAGACGACGTAGGGAAACGTCTACCGTGCGTGTGTGACGTCACGGCTGTTCTTGTTGTGGCTGTTAGTTTCGTTATTCGCGGATTTTCAGTTCGTCGATTAAACCTCCAGCGACGGTTTCCTCCGAGCGAAGCTGCGCCGGCCGCGAGCGTCTGTCTGCCCGTCAGCCCGTCGACATGTTGGCCCTGGAGCCGCGGGGAGCACGGGAATACTGACAGAAGTGAGCTAACTCCTCGGCTAGCTAGCCAGCCGAGCTAATCAACGTTAGCTTAGCTGCGAGCAGGGGTTTGCCCTGTTGTGTGTCTGTGTGTGTGTGTGTGTGTGTGTGTCTGTGTCTGTGTGTGTACGCGGAAGTGGTCGTCAGCTGCTCTGACAGTGTGTTAGTTTGACCCGACAGCATCTTAAACTCTGAGCTAATGTCACAGGGTCGATGCTGAGCTGACGAAAACAACGCAAATCGACGTAGCTACAATCTCAGCTTCCTGTTAGCTTCCAGTGCTGCTGTGTGTTTAATAGATTTAGTGGGGGGGTGTCTTGTGTCGCGTGCTGCAGCTTTAGAGGAAGTAAAGTTAGTCATGAAGTGTTTTAAAGTGTCACTGTGGGATTAGATCGGGCGACACAGTCAAGACCAACTTTACTTGGTAGCTAGTGTTGTTTTTCCAGCTGGTACTTTATGCTCAGAGCCTCCAGGCTGCGGTCATGAGTGGTCGCTCATTTTAAAGTGAAAGTACTCGTTTGAATTCCAGGGGAATGCCAGTTCTTTGACATGCGTGTGTGTGTGTGCGTGCGTGTGTGTGGTAGATGGTACTGATGGAGCAGTGACCCAGTGTAGGCGGCCTCAGGGAGCTGGTAAGTGTAGTTTCACGATGGCGGATGGGGGCAGCGACGACGATGTGATACACCTGGCGAGTTTCAACATCCACCGCAGCCAAGGTGAGACACATCTTCACATCCTCACTGGGATGCACTCCTTAAACCATTAACGCCCATCTCTCTGTTTGATCATCCACACCAGTATGTATATGATCTTGTGCCAGGTTGTAACTGGGACTACACTTGGCCCTGGTGGTGCATTTAGACCCTGTTGTTGACAGTACAGGTCCAGATGCACCCAAATGCATTCTGGGCCACATATAAGGGATCTGCGTACTCAGCTGACAGCTTAATTTTTTTTAATTATTGATCAATATTTTGTTTTGTTTTGATAAAGTATTTAGGCTAAAATCAATTGTAATGATTAAGAAATAAATATAATGTTTCATATTTATTGTTTACTTTCTGTTGAGTTCTACTAAGCTCTTGTAATAACACATATCTCTATATATTAATGATTCATATAAACTTGAATGTATTGATTTTCATACCTAATATGATTGTGGCGGGGTCTCTTTAAAAACTCCTCAGAGAGTGTGAAAACAACAGGCGTAGTCCAAAAAAAGTGTTGTTTTCAATTTATTTTCAGCCGGCTCTCCAAGGTGCTCGTGGACATTTTCAAGAAATACAAAACAAAATAATTTGAAATCAAACTCTTGAGCTGTGACGTTGCCTTCTCTGTAACTGGGATCACACTCCCCTGGCCAGGGCTGGGAGCTGCCCATTTCCACCTTTAGCCCCTCCCACCGGGCTTAATTACTAATTCAGACAAATGTATCTGCAAAACCAGTCCTTGAAACAAAAATAAAAGTTTACAATAAAGTCTTTAACATGTCACCAAATAAATCATCTTTAAACAAATCAAATGACTTTCATAAACAAAAAGGTAATAACTAGAAACAGTACAACTCTTATTAATTATCTTTAAAAAATTTAAAAAAACACAACCGGAAACTATTTAAACAAACAGGAAGTTGTGCCCTGTTTGTTCCCCCTAACTTTACCTTGACGGCGAGATGAACGCGCCGCGTCCCTAAACCGCTGGCAAGTGACTGTGTATGTGTGTGTGTGCGTGCGTATGTGCGTATGTGTGTGTGTGTGTGCGTGTGTGTGTGCGTATGTGTGTGCGTATGTGTGTGTAACCCAGATGCGGAGCTGACGAGTGTGCACCCCGGTCGCCCCACAGCTAAACAGAGTCGGCGATGGTTAAATAGTGATCAATTAGAAACTGTACCAGGAAGCGTGAAAAATGTTTGTCAGTGTGTGTGCAGTGTGTGTGCGAGTGTGTGTGCGTGGACCGCGCTGTTTGGCTCCAAACCAATCGGTACTTAATCACTGACAAAACTAGGGAAATGTCATTTGAATTAATCCACGAATTCCATCCAGCCAAAGTCTAGAAATTCAGCAAAACATAGATGCAAACTGCAGTTTCTGATATAACTGTCCAGAATCTGCGACCGTGGCGTCAAAGTTTGATTCCACTCCATCAAAACACAAAGTTGTTGTATCTGTATAATGTCACAAGTGGTCATTGATTCCTTAGATATCTTAGATGTTGCAAAGATGAAATATTTATACGATCTGAAGAGAAACAAGAGTGTTTTTGACCTGAACAGATTTATTTAATCGATTTAGGGTTATCTCAACGACATGGAGATTAAAACTTCCTCGATGTTTTCGCCAAAAGGTGGGTCCGCGGCGTGCCGTCAAAGTTTGATTACACGCCATCTTAACACAAAGTTGTTGTATCTGTATAATGTCAGTGTCCGTGGTCATAGAATCCTTGGATGTCTTAGATTTTGCAAACTTGAAATATTTATACGATCTGAAGTGTTTTTGACCTGAACAGATGTATTAATCTGCTCGCAGCCCTAGTTTAATCTTATTTTCTTACTTTACTTAGATTTCATCTGTCCTCATGCACTGTACTGAAAATGCTGTATGTGCCTGTGTAGGCTCCTGTGCCCGTAAGAGGGAACTCATCACCATTTCTGACGACTCGGACGAGGAGCCTGTGACTCTGGTACCAGGGAGTCCTGTCCTAGTCCCGGATGATGCCGATGACGACGTCAGCATAGTTGAGGTGACCAATAAACAGTGTTCTTACAGAGACTTGTATTTTATATCATTAGACAATTGGAAACGTGTTTTGTTATTCTGTTTACCAAACTACTTTTGATATTTTGAGCTGCAGAAGTTACAATAGAATTAGCATCTTCGCTTCCATTCATCGATCACTTTGTGACTTTTGCCTCCTCTGTTTACCTGCAGCAGCTGACTCCCGCACGCAGACATCTGATTCGCCCAGCAGCGAAATGGAGTGGAGCTTCTCAAAACCTGATCCAAGTTGTAGTTCATACTACAACTCCCGGAGTTCCCACAATGGACCCTAGCTCTGTTCCCTCCACCTCCAGAGATACCAATGCCAACTCCTCCGCAGGAAGGCCAGCCATACGAACACAAACAGTGCAGTCGGGCACTTCTGGAAACACGCAGCCACAACCAGGCTCCTCTTCGTGCAAACTGACCCCGTCAAAACTGACCTTGACAAAATCACAGAAACAGGACGGTACATCAACACATACAAATGTGGAGCTCCATGCAGTCTCTTCTGTCCAGAACCCATCTACCTCCACAAATTTCAAGGCTAACGCCATCTCATGCAGATTACCTATTCGAGTACTTATTCAACCTCAGCCCAGCACATCTGGGCTAGCACAACCTAAAGCAGGCTCTTCAGCACATGTACCGGTGGAGGCCCAGGCAAGTACCTCTGCTGGTGCCACACACTCTTCTTGTGCGGTTGCAGTTCGAACAACAAACTCTTCTACAAAGACTCAAGAACAGCCAAGTACAAGTACAAGTACTCATTCACAAGACAATCCTCAGGCTAGCACTTCATCTGCACAGGCTCACACGCGGACACAGCCTCAGCCCGGTACATCAGCACAGCTCCAGACCAGTGGGATGACAACCCAACAGCCCCACTTCATCCAGGTGAATGAGGTGAAGCTACTTTTTCTTCCGCAACAGCCGAGCATCCATGTCTCTGCTCTAATAGCCCAGCCCCAGCTGCAGCTCAGGACCCAGAACGTGCCGCAGACTATGTCATTCAACCGAATGCAAGGCAATCTCATTCAGATTGAGCCACAGCCCCTGGCCCAGGCCCCTGCCCAGCTCCCAGTCCAGGCAACACATCCCCCTCAGGTGATACCGATGATCCCCCCTGCAGTGCTAATAGCTGCAGCCCCAGAGAGACTAGGACCTCCAGAGGCTGGTCACCGGATCATCCTGGGGAGCCAGGCACCTGGACAGGCTGTTCCCAATCCTCCACCACAAGCTGGTGGCTCCAGTGTGGGTCCACCAGCCCGCAGCCTCAACATTAGGGTATCCAATGTGAACTTTAACCTTCCCGTTCCTCCAGCTCCAACAGCTTCAGTCCCTCACAATGGAGGGGTGGCTCGTCTCCTTATGGTCCCGAACCCAGAGAGGCTCAATCCAGCCCCTGGTCTGGTTGTGGTCCCCCCTGCACCAGAGGACATTCCCAGAATAGAGGATGCAAGGCCTGGTCCCTCTGTACCACGAGAGAACCCAGAGCGGCCTCCTCACGTCACAACCCTCATCACTGGTGTTGTGAGTATCACATACACATACACCTGCACCGCATCTGAACAGAAATTTTAATAACTTTAATTTTGGTGTGGCTGTGACATTGCCTCTCACCTCCTCTATTTCATCTCTGATTCACTTTTCTGTTTGTGTTCTCCACAGCTGGATCTATTCCCAGATGTTCAAGAAGCCTATGTAGCAGAACTGATCCAAAGGAATAATGTGAAAGACTTGAATGTGTAAATCACCCTACATTTTTCTCCAGTGTTTCATGCAGTGCTACGATAAGTGATTCAGCTTCTCAGGAATTATCCAGCCCTTAGTGTCTAGCTTGGGTAAATAGATACCTTTTAAAGTTATACAAGTGTGTTTACCTGCATCTCGCCTCCGCTGTACTTCCAGTATCTGTAACCTGCTGTTGGAAAACCCAGAGTATCCAAGGAGGGAGACTGCAGCCGCCAATGCAGCTCCCACCAGCATCCTCCTGGAGTCTGGAGACACCCAGACAGAGGTGAGTGAATGACCAGTGAAAGGTGCCGTTTTTCTGTGAGAGGGTGATGGTTGCAGGAAATGTGGTTCGGTGTAAGTTAAGGTTTAATATCATCACCTACGCAATGAGCAGTGGCATCATTAATATAAAGAAGGAGAAGTTGTTTCTTATGAAAATGGACAGTTACAGTCAACTAGGTACAAATCTGTATAAAAACATATCGTAAGAGACAATCTCACCCCCAGCCACAAATCAGTCACACAGCCTCATTTTGTGTATCTGATATCCAAGTGTCTGGGTATTTGTGTTTATGCTTCTGTAATTGGTCTTTTCAGGTGAGCGAGGACCTGTTTGACTTTACCAAGCTGGGCGCAGTGGGACCTGAGGCTGTGATGCAAGCTGCCGACCTGCTCATGGCAGACTTCAGGATGCTCAGCTGTCAGGACATCAAATGGGCCCTCAATGCTCTGAAGGGACACTATGCAATTACACGCAAGGTAACAACATGGTCGCGTTGCGTCGTAGGAATGACACCACAATTCTCAACCTTTTCTGTACTTTCTTGCCGTCTTTTCCAACTGCCTCTTTTAACACCCTCTCGTGGTCGCTCTCTTCCACTCGCCCAGGCCTTATGTGAAGCTCTGAAGAAGTGGAAGGATTCGGGCGACCCCTCAGGAAAGAGACGGCGGAGCAGAGCCTCCTCTGAGCGCTGCTACATTGATTTCCATTTCGAGCATGGTGAGAAAGTTCTCTGACTTTTCTCTCTCTGTTCACTGCTGCTGTTTCACAACACATGCTCTCATCTATGCACCCACCTGTCTTGTGCATTATGTAGTGAATTTAGAATTTAGAATATAAATATAGTTTAAATCAAGTTTTACATATTTTAAGCAACTTAAGATGTTACCTTTTGGTTAAAACCTTCCTGTTTTTGTTCACAAAGTAATACAAAGTCGATAAATTACCATTTTTGGTGTCTGGTCGAGTGTTTCATCAGTGTTGTAAAAACACTTTTACTGTTGGTGCTCAAACTGAGCTGTTCTGAATGTAAGATGAATATTCTCCCTTTGTTCTCCAGGTTCAGTGAAGTTTGAGAAGAGGATGTATTTCTTGGAGAACGACCGTCGCTACTACAGGACGTACAGTAATCTGGAAGCTTCTGTGCAGAAGGAGCTGTCGTTCTATCAGCAGAAAGCCAAGGAATGGGCAGAGGTGCAGTAAACACAACATGTTTATTTTACTTTTTCATAATAAATCTCTTTGCCGGGATTTTTGTGTTGATCGTCATCAGCTCTGCCTGGTTTTGATTTCATCTTATTATTGGTCAGTCGGAGTACAGTCCGAGTATCTGATATGCAATAGAAACTCACCGACTGACCGATTAAATATTCATTATTATATAATCTTATTGTCAGAGGAGGTGATTGACAGTTCACTCCGCTGTCTGAAACTCTCTCTCTCTGTCCAGCATGAGGACTTCCTCTTGGCACTGCAGGTCAATGAAGATGAATATAAGATGGTAAGAAGTGCACACATACCTCCACAAGGCTGATGTAACTTTCACAGTGTTTGATATCATTTAAAATTACAAATAAACTTCATATCAGACTGGATAGAGGAGGAAATTGTTCCCTTTTCTACTGCTGCTGCTTCGGAAATGTGACACCAACATGCAGTCTGATAGTAATTCTGTGTCCAGGACGGCCAGCTGATCGAGTGTGGCTGCTGCTACGGAGAGTTTGCGTTTGAGAAGATGACGCAGTGTTCAGACGGTCACCTGTTCTGTAAAGACTGCCTGTTGAAATATGCTCAGGAGGCAGTGTTTGGCTCAGGAAAGGTACACACACACACACACACACACACACACACACACACACACACACACACACACACACACACACACACACACACACACACACACACACACACACACACACACAACACACACACACACACCACACACACACACACACACACACACCACACACACACACACACACACACACACACACACACACACACACACACACACACACACACACACATTGTTTTCCTCAGGTCAACCTGCTAATGTTGGTAACAATTCTTACATTGTTTTGAAAGCAGCATTAAACCTAATTTTCTACCATCTATCAATGTTTAATACATTTAAATATTTTTGTGTTAACAAATGTGTTGTACTTGCTGAAACTTGCAGTAGACGTAATGTCTGCCAAAGCCTGTCAGGTTACCAGACTCATCCGGGCAGTCAGAATATTACACAGCTCTGTTGAACCTGTGTGTTTCTGATTGTTTGTGTGTGTTTGTGTTGCAGTCGGAGCTGAGCTGCATGGAGGGGGGCTGCCTGTGCTCGTACCCGGTGTTTGAGCTGGAGAAGGTCCTTCCAGAGAACATACTGTGTAAATATTATGAGAGGCAGGCAGAGGAGGCGGTCGCTGCCACCTGTGCTGACGAACTAGTGCGGTAAGTGTGTGTGAGTCACAACTGCGCACAGGTGATTCAGCTCAATTAACATTTTGAATCATGTTTAATGATCCAGTCATCGACAAGTCAAGGAAATAATCAACAGATTAATCAATAATGGAATTTATCATCATCATTGATTAGATTAAGGAGCTCCAAGGTCACAGTGAATGTGATATCTCAAGTCTGCCTTTAGGACATTTCTTTGAGTTGGACTCAAAGATGATCCGATTGGATTTCATGTGATTGATTGGAGTCTAAGTCTCACTTTCTACTGGGCTGATGCATTTTGAACTTACACTCGAGTCAACGTGGATGGGACCAGACATCATGACTCTTTGGTTTCTCTCAGGGGGATTTTCTTCTTCACTCCTTAACCCTTCTCCCTCTGCGGTCTTTGCAGGTGTCCGTTTTGCAACTTCCCCGCCCTGTTGGACAAAGATAGGTCTCTGTTCAGCTGTCCTAACCCTCGGTGCCGCAAGGTCAGTCCAACTCGCTGTATTTTAGTTTATTTAACACTCTGCTGTTTCCTCATACAGATCCTTCAAGGAATGTGTTCACAGTCAAATGACGGTCAACACTGTTGCTCTTGTAGAGTATACACACCCTCTGATGTTATCACATATGGATGTTTGACAGAAATAACTTATCTTACTCTACAAAAGAGAGTTTGGACCGGGACTTGCATTCCAGAGGAAAGCTCTGTGTGCGGTGTCCACTTCTTAAGTTTCTTCAGTACAATCTGGACAAGAGGCTAAGATCAAACGAAGTGAGCGAGGAAGGATTGATGAACAGTTTTTGATGATGTAATGGTTCCATCTGGCGAGGTCGCCACCTCCGTCTCTCGCTCGTGTTTATCTCCGGGCCTCCTCCCTCTGTCTGAGGAATGCTGGGGGAGGCATCGCTTTGTGTCTGCCAAGGCTGTCACATGGATTCCAGTTGAAAATCACACACACACAGATTTATTCTCACTGTTACCACACAAACACATCACTCCCTTCGTTCTTCTGATGTGTCTTTGTCTCTCTTTTTTTTGTTTCTGTTTTTGTGTGTCACACTCACTCCTGCCACATCACAATCTTTGTATAACTCAACACACACCCCACCTTTCTCCCTCATTCCGGGAATGTAGCAATAGGAGTGTGTGTGTGTGTGTAGTTTGCATTTTTCAACTCATGCTGATACAAACACAGTCAAACTGAAATAATAGTTGCAAATCCAGTAACATTCTGGTGGAGATGTCGTCATCCGGCTCCAAAGACATGATCTGATAAACATTTTCTAGTTTAAAATAAGAGGATCCAGAAAGAGGAAACAGATTCCCAAACGCTCAGTAGGAGCCATATAGAGAAAAACAATATTACATAAGACAAATACAGACAAATTGAAAACAGAGTATTGATAGAAAGTGAAAAAAAATTAGCCTTAACTTGTGGCTAAAGCCTATTTCTCCTCACTGGCCTTTCTATTAACGCCTGCTTTGATAATATCCTTGAATGTGTCGTATATGTTGATTTCTGTCATTGTTTGGAAAACACGGGGCACTGAATCGCTCTCTTGCTGTTCTGTCCATTCACCTGTAGGTGGAGCCAGAGGTTCATAGTGGCTCACTCAGTGTAATTCTACATCTGCACTCCATTACATCTTCACACAAACCCAAAGACAGGAAAAAGTTCTCCAGGCCCCAGATCATTTCCTTCTCTGAATATTAGTCGTCTGCAGCTGCAGATGTAGGTCAACTCCCACAAGACAATATTTATGGTACTTTCTAAAAGGGAAAGTCTTTTTTTGTCAGCAGTAAACTAAGGAATTAACTTTTTTTTAATGTGTAAGAATGAGGATGTGAGTCTGTGGCTGCTTTGGTGTTTTTCTGGAGAGTTTGTGCTGGAAACTTTCTCGTAAAGCTCGAGATTATCAGCCGGACAAACTTTAAAGTTAATGTACGTGTTGCTTTTTACTCAAGTTTAACTTTTTTGAATCCGTGGTTCCCATCAGCATAAGCCTGGTTGAAGACCGTTGTACAGTTCAGGCCCTTCAGCCTGCGCAGGCTACGAGCAGGGAGGGGCTTCATTATGTAACTGACACACTTCTGTAAGCCCACCCGTCTCCTTCCACGCTGCTGCCTCATTGGCCGGCCACGCTTCCCACGCCCCTTGCACTGTTTTCTTACTGGTCGGACACACTTCCTCCTCTGTTTCAAACTTGGTTCCAATCAAATGTGACCCAGATACACACACACACACTAATGTAATTGCTAATGTATTCCACATGGGCTTATGTGGTTATGGGGACATTTGGACAGGCCTGTTCTGGGCCTGGGTTTGATTACTTCATGAAATCAGAGGAATGTAATATGTAGGCCACTGGGAGGCTGCCACAGTGCAAACAAGAGCTGAATCTGTGTGTTTTGTAAGTGATGTGCTGCTCCAGTTGGCGTCTCATACATCATCACATCTGCTGCATATTTCAGCTGCAGTTCCCCCCCCCCCCCCCCCCACAGAAGCTTCTCCTCTCACTATATCACATCAGATATGCATCTCTTTCTCTCTTCCATCCTGCCCTGTGATCAGCGCTCAGATTAGATTGCGGTAAAAGCCATATCCACACAAAAATACACATGATGCACCCACAGACGCACATACTCGATGCAAGATCTCCCCCCCCCCCCCCCCAAAACCACACACACCCCAATCAGAAGTGCTGCAGACAGCCTGCACTGCCTTATAAGGGCTGCTGCAGCCTGCAGCGCAGAAGAAGAGATAGAAAAAGAAGAGGATGAATATAGTGGGTGGAGGAGAGGGCCTGAGAGAAGAAGGTATAATGAATGGAGATGAGATAAAACAAGGAGAACAGGGTGGAAGGAGGGATGGCTCATGAAAGAATGGAGTCACTCAATTAGCTAAACATGCACTTCCCCCCCCGAAGATTCAAGTTGCTCTTATTGCGGGCGGCGATGACACAGAATTGAAAACCACCGGCTGTGTTTTCAGACATGTGTAAAACTCAGGTGTCTTCCTTCTTAGTCAAACAGCTCTTAGACACATAGAGAACTACTATCGCTCTTACTCATGCCGTCCCTCCTCCAGTTCTCTAGACTACCACTAGGGGGCGATCTTTCTCCACTCTGCCTCCTGCCCCCCCACCCCTCCTCCCTCCCTGCCTCATCCGTCTTTGTGTGATCTGGCTTTCTCTGACATTTGAGGCTGATTCTACATTTCTCCTCCCAGTTTTTGCTGATTGTGTCTCATGCATCTCGCTGCTCGGACACTCCCTTACGAGAACCAAGTATAAAACTTCACTGCTGTCGTTGGGCTTCGTTTCATCTGTTTCATGTTAGATGTGTATCATGAAAAAAAGGCCCATCCCTCGCTGGAAGCCTCTAAACTGTGGAGCCACAGAATGTCCCTGAAGGTCCTTGAGAGAGAGTTTGAGATCCAAAAACGTTTCAAATTGCCAACGAAAAAAAAACTCTGGCTTCTCTTCTTCATTTCCCCGCCCTCTGGTTGACCTTGCAAACACACACACACACACACACACACACACACACACACACACACACACACACACACACACACACACACACACACACACACACACACACACACACACACACACACACACACACACACACACACACAAACTGACTGTCCTAGCAAACACTGTGGGAGCTACAAGGCTGTGGTGTTGGCAGGAATTCATCAAATATAAAACACACACAGTGATTTAAGGAGGTCACTGAACATAGAGGGTGTGTTTGGAGCTTCAGACTAGAGGCTGCCGTGAAGATATGGATCATTCTGTGCTGCCTCAGCTGTCATATGCCACGCTCCTCAATATTACATGAGGGGCTCAAATATTTATGGTGACACCACTTAGCTAAGGGTTAGCAAAGGAGGCAGCCCTCAGCAGATGTGTGTGTGTGTGTTGCAATGCTGTCAGCCCTGCACGTCTCGGGGCTGCCACCAAAAAGGAGGTTGGAGAGGACAAAGTTGCTGTTTCTAGGCAACAGAGCAGTCGGCACCGAGCAAATCGCACTCTCGCTGCAGACGCACACGTGCAGCGAGAGCCACACCTAGTTGTGTCTGTGCAAGTCCAAGTCCCTGCAGTGGCAGCACCAGCAGCATATAGAGCAGGAGGAAGAGTCTGACTGCCGGGCTCCTCTGATTCAGCCGGGAACTGGGACGATGTTAGAGAAGCAGGGAGGGCGAGAGTTTTGAAATGTTGAAATCTTGATGAGATGTGATGAAACAATAAATTTACAAGAAGCTCTCTTGCTTTCTCCTTATTTCTTTCCTTCCGCCTTCCTCGAATCTCTCACCACGTTTGTCTCCCTCTCTTCTGCTCGTCTTCATCAGGAGAGCTGTAGAAAGTGCCATGTCCAGTGGAAGCAGCATGTGGGGAAGACGTGTGAGCAGGTCCTGGAGCGAGACGAGATCCGCATGAGGGTGCTCTTGTAAGTATCTCGCCACAGACGTTTTTATCGTCATGTCACATCATGACACATGTTCAGTTTGTGCTTGTAAAACTCCTGTTTTTTGCTTTCACCTCCACCATTTATACATTGTACAAAAAACATAAATGTTACACTATAATATAGATGGATAAACCACTTGAAGAATCTTGATCCAAATGTCTAAAGACGCTGCTCGTATGATACGGATCCAGCCCCTTCCTCAAATAAACCAATCATCTGCTTTAGAAAAGCTTAATGTGGAACATATCATAACAGGCATAGTATACGTTTAACCTGTGGGTGATGGGGAGTGTTTGAAACCTTTTCAGCAGTGGCACTCCCCACACCTCGCTGCCCACGGACACGGCCGCTCCAGCTGCTGAGTGACTTGCCTGTCAGGACAAATTCAATCCCAATCATCCAGAGCGTTTTATACCCGTCAACAGTTCCACCCTTCGAGGGTATTTGTGACTCCTCACTTTGGGAGCATGCTGGGTAAACAGCTCAGTTTCCCGGACAGCCCTCCAGGAAGTGGAGCGGCCAGCTGCTTCCCGTGGCCCAGCAGGCCCAGCGGCACTTCCTGTTTTGAGCCGTTCGCAGATCCTCTTATTTCCTGGTGCTGAAAGAAACAGGAAGTGGCCTGGGAGACAGATCAGTTGATCGGGATCTGAAAATTGAGCCTCAGGACTGAGCTGATTATTAGAACCAGACAAAACTAAAAGAATCATAATCCCAGTCCATTGCATGTGGAGAGGTTTGGTCTCATAAACATTAAAGTTATAGAATTATAATGATACTACCCATAGAAAAGTATCTAGATACTTCATGGTCATAAACCGTGCAGTATTCAGGGGATCATTGTTTTACAAAGGATCAAGGCCGAATGTTTCATGTATTCTTGTGTCTAAAGTTATGTTGACCCGATGATAAAGAACCAGTCGATGTGAATACGTGTTTGGCCCTGAAACGACACCTCAGGATGACCGACCCTTGTTTTCTGTACCGCTCGTCTTTCTTCCGCAGTGAGGAGCGTATGACGGCGGCTCGAGTGAGGAAGTGTGTGAAGTGCGGGACGGGCCTGGTCAAGTCGGAGGGCTGCAACCGCATGTCGTGCCGCTGCGGCAGCTTCATGTGCTACCTCTGCCGAGAGCCCATCACCGGCTACAACCACTTCTGCCAGCACGCCCGCTCTCCTGGCGCGCCGTGCCGTCACTGCCGCAAGTGTTCACTCTGGACCGACCCCACGGTAACGTTCCTGACACGTGTGCTTCATTGTTGGAGATGGATTGTTGCCGGGCAAGCAGTCCTCTCCACACACACACACACACACACACACACACACACACTCTTTTACACTCACAAAGATCTTCACTAACTCTCGGTGCACTTTGACCGTGAGCATCTGACTCCTCTGCCGCGCAGCAGCGACCTGGCCACATTGTCATTGGCAACCAGGGGCAACAATTAGTCCCCGAGAAGTTAATGAGCTGGAGCTGCTCCAGTAGCTCTGTGGCCAAGAGCTGGTGCTGGAAGCATTGCCAAGAGATGGATGAACACAGGGACCGGTGGAGGGATGGTGTGGGTGGGGGGGGGGTTCTGCCGAGCGTAGAGGTGAAAGAAGTTCTGAACACAAGGTCTTAGACTCACTTAACACACAAGTTCATTTTTGAAGGCAGCTGGAACACACTGGCTTCTCTAATATCAAACTGCTCCCCCGCCCACCACAGAAGCTCTGACCTGTCGGCAGACACAACAACAGAACAGACACAACAAGCAACAGACACAACAAGCAACAGACACAACAAGCCAGCAGCTAAACCTGCACTGTGTCGGCCACAGCTTGAGTTCAGGAGTATTTGGGAATGGGATTTTAACTGGGAATGTAACCTTCCAAATGGGAATTTGGAAAAGATAAGATCCCATGTGCTGTTCTGTTCACACTGTTGAGAAAAGAAAACAGACAAAGGCTTTGAGCCCTGAAGTCTGAACGTGGCCTAAAACCACAGACGTGAGCAGAGAACAGAAGGAGAGTCAGTAGAACTATTAGTGGTTCTGCTGTTGTGTGGGATTCGTGTCCTGTGTCACTGTGAAACCTCTCACCTCCTGTGTGTTTGTGTGTCTGCAGCAAGATGACGAGCGAATCATTCAGGAGATCCAGAAGGAGGGCGAGGAAGAGCTGAAGAAGAAATGTGCAGGTCAGTTCAGTTCCTAACTACTTCAGTGGAACTGTTGAGTTCTGTAAGTTGTTCCCCAGTGTTTTCATCCCATTTATCAGCCGCCTGTTGTGTTTCCAGACGTAAATAATGTTCCCTGGCAGAGGAGTGTTGCATCATTACTCTTCCTCTCTGCTGCATCCTCTGTCTTTTTTAACCTTTATTTATTCAGACACATTGACTGTTTACAACATAAAGCAGCAGCAGCAGCAGCACTTCTGTGTTTGTCCCAATGTGTTTGTGATGAGTACGTGAAGCAGGTGACGGCGTGCGGAGGTTATTCAAACCCTCAGCAACGTCGTTTTCCTCTGCGCTCAGAAACCAGATTGGAACGAGACGGCTGCTTCACTTCCTTTTCTTCTTCTTCTCTCAGATAGTTCAGGGAAGAGGGTGGGTCCTCCTCTGGAGCCCGTCGCGGACACCAAGCGGCCGCGGGTGGGTCCGCCGCCCGAAAACCCCCCCAACCCCCAGGCTCCTCCTCTCCCCCAGGCGGTGCAAGCTCCCCTGTTCGTCCCGCCGCGCGCCCGCTACCCGCCACCTCCTCCTCAGGGCCGGATATACCACCAGGTGATTGTGCCTCGGCTGCCCCCGGCTCCCTATGTGCCCCCCCTGCAGCACCTGCCCCCCCCGATCAATGACAACAACAATCACCACCACCTCAACGCTCCCGTCAACCCTCATCACCACAACATTGACGTAATGGACTTGCCCATGCACTACGGACCCCCGCACCGCTACTACAGACGCTTCTAACAGACGTCCTTCTAACAGACGCTCTGTGACGAGTGTGAGAACTCGGCTACATCCACACATCACGACGCTCAGCTCTGCTACTGACGCACCTGATGCGTCGTAGAGCCGCTGAAACGGAGAAGTGGTGAAACGCTGCCGGCCCCATTTTTTAGTTTGAAAACTCCCGGGCTGTGTTTTAATCCGAATGTGCAGAAACTGAGATGTGAGGAAACGATGACAGAGACACTCACAACTCGCTGATTGGTTCTTTTCCCGTCACGACGTAGCCTTTGCTGATTCGTCAGGCTCCTTTCAAGCATTAGCTTCAGCTTCCAGCGTAGAGCACCACATGGATACGTTGAATAGACGTGTGTAGAATAACAAGCGTTGCTGACCCTGTTGTCTTTGCTAACAGCTGTTGTGCAGTTAAATTCTGTATTTTACAACGATACAACTGTTTGTGTATAGGTGACGAGTTCGTTGACTTGTGTGTAGCCTTGCTGTTTCTGCAAACTAACACCAAATGCCCTGTGTACGCGAGTGGTCACGTGTTCTGCGTCTGCAGGCGTGGTTGTATCGACAGGGATTAAAACTGATAAGGAGCCAAAACACACGTGTGGACGGATCATTTTATTTTGACAAGGTAGTCTCAGTGTGGATGTAGCCTTAATCCTCGTCGGACTCACACACGTTGTGTTACTACAGCTCTACTTCTGATTTCAGTGGCGGGTTTTGAGATCTGATGTTCTTTTTTCCGTGAGCATCACCTTTTTCCTTTTCCTTTTCTCGTCCTGTTTCACATCTCGGGTCCTCGACCTTTTGGCTTCAGATAGTAAAACACACTGAAATGATTGATGCACACGCGCACACACACATTCAGACACTTTGCCTTCTCCCAGGGAACTTGGGGCTTAGGATCCTCACGTTACATGTTCCTCTTTATACGCGTGAATATTTGGGTTGAACTGACAAATGGTGGAGAATCTTGAGACGGGTCGGTCCCTGTTTGTACAGATATTTTTGAGACAATAAAAAAAAAAGACAATTAACATTCCCTCCTGTATCTTTTTGTGTAATGTGTGAGACCACACGATTTTCTAATAAAGCTTTGTGTTCACTTTGTCTTGAGACTTAGATTTTGTCTCTGAGCCTTTCTGCCTGTCTCTCTCTCTCTGTCTCTCTTGCTCTCGCTCTCTCTCAGACCATGCAGTCTTCCCCCCCCCCCCCTTCCTTGTCTCAGGCAGAAAAAGGGGCTGACTCATGATAACTGAGCCCCTGGGCTGTGCACCAATCACATGACAGAGAGGATGTGTCCCACCAATCCCGGCGTAGCGACAGCCAGGCTTTGTGATGTTGCAGAGAGAGGGGACTTCTTTGTTCAGCCAAGTGTGCTGCGAGTGTGACAAATCATTTCATTGCACACACACAGACACACACTCTCAGCCTCTTGTTTTTGCATGCAGACTGTAAATGTATCACAGCGAACCCCCGGTTTAGCCCGGGGGTCCTAATGGTGTTAGTCATGGGTGGTGTGAGACAGACCGTGTTTGTGTGAGAGTCACAATTAGACTTGAATCCGATTCAGCATCTAACACCAGCCGAGCCGTCATGAATGAAATAATCGACCTTGTATTGAACACACACACACACACACACACAAAGTTTATTTACTGTGTCCATCTGCGGTGATCCAACCACAGACGTCCACTCTCTGATGTCAGGGAAGTCGATTCAACTTTATTTATTTATTTCAAGCCCAGTTGCACGTTGAGGTTGAGACGTTGCACAATTCTAGAGCAACAAGCACAAGCAACCGTTTACCAGGAGGAAAACTCTAGAACCAGACTGTGGGCGACCGTTGGGGTTCGTCCTCTGGAGACCGGGAATGTCTGTACAAGCTGGTGTGGCAGTTCGTTTTTCAGATGTTTTGCTCTGGACTGAGGTGGTGAACTTGTCTTCTCTAGAACCACGAAGCTCCCATGACTAAGATAAGATAAGATATGATATGATAATCCTTTATTAGTCCAACAGTTTTCTGCTGCGTCGTCTTGTTTCCTCGTCCTTGAAGGCGCCGCGGGGCCGACGCTCGACGAGTGCCTGGCTCATGGATTACGGTTGCATAGTATTATAGAGCATTATTTGCTAATGACTCATTGCATTCAAAGAACAAAGCGCTGGATTAACTAATGAGATCCGTCTCCATGAAGGAGGCTCTGTCGCTCAGAGGCCTCACACCCACTGAGACAGGAAACTTTAAATAGATTCAGAAGATGCTGGTTTGCTGCAGTACAAATTATATACTATTTACAGCCACAGCAGCAGAATGACATTATCCATCTTTTATCTCTACAACCATTGGATTATCTATAACTTTAGAAACGAAGTTCATGTTTCCCGTACGACACAGTGACTTCCTCCTTTTACATTTTGAATGAGTTTTGCACCAACGTGATCAGAACGTTGATTTGTCAAATTCTACATTTGCATGTTTATCCAGAAACATACATTCCTGTTGAGCTATTTTACAATTTGAAAAGTTCCTAAGTGGTTTCAGAAGATAAAATTACATTTAAAAACCCTAAATAAAGTTTGTTTATTATCACTACCTCCAAGGTGGTTATGTGTTTGTCTGATTTTACAAAAACTACTGACGACATGGAGCATGAGAAAAGAAGGAACTCGTAAAATGTTTGTCTGGATCCATTTTTTATCACTTTCTGTAACATTGTGTTTTCCAGCATTTTCTCAGTTTCCCCTGGAAATATTTCATGGATCTTGATGAAAACATTAATTCACATTGAACCGATATCCATGAGTGTGTGACATTTGGCTGCAGAGGTTTGTTCTCTGCTGTTTGTGTGAGATATGAGTCGTATAAATATACGCTGACCTCGTCTTATCGGCCCTGACATATAGATTTTGAACAATAATAGAGCAGCGTCGACGCTCCACATTCAGACCGCTGAAAACAAACAGCTGGTGAGGACGTGATGCAGTGAATGGGTTTGGATCAGATACAAGTTGAGCTGCGTGTTTTGTTTGTGGTTCTGAAAATATGAACCACACACGACCCGAGTATCTGCTCCAGCACCTGAGACCGAAAAAATATCAGCTTCCTGTTTGACCTCAAGTTCCGAGCTCTACGGACAAAACCTGCACCCCCCCCCCCCCCCCCCCAGTCACATCTGTGTGTGTGTGTGTGTGTGTGTGTGTGTGTGTGTGTACATGCATATTAATGCCCTCCGCTGCCTCTTCCTCAGGGACCTCTGGTGTCTGGCAGCATTTTGCTCCCCAGACACATTTTGCCGCTCTACCTCCGCTGGCATTGTTTGTGTGTGTTATCATTTGTGTGTATCATTAATGAGTGTGTCTATTTTTAATGAGTGTGTGCTTTAAGATGAGAGCTGCTCGGTGCTGTGACTTGCACAGTGACTGAAAGAGGTCGGACTGACTGTAGAGAGGACGACTTTTCCTCCAGCTCCATTTTGAGGTTATTCTTTGTGACTTTGAGTCAAATGTCACGAAAATGAATGAATTTTTAACCTTAAATTAGTTTTTTCTACATCACCACTTTCTTCAGGATGATTCGCTTCCTTAACTTTAATCTAGTTGCATCATCGCGACATTATCTCGTCGGTATTTGTCCAGTACTTTGATTTATGACCAGATATGTAATTCAGTAAATGTAAAGGAACGTCAGACGAGACGACTTCTATTCATCCTGCACAGAACCAAGTTACTGCTTCGATCCCCTGAAGAGATCAGGGACTGACCCAGTGACCCAGTGACTGGAAGTGATGGAAAAACACCGGTGGATGTAGATTTGATTAGAGAGGAGAGTCCACACACACACACACACAATTAGGAAGATAAGTGTGGGAAAGGTTCGGAGCAGCTCAGCAGAGTTTGGCCTCTTTGCTTTTCCTCAATGATGATGAGCTCCTTTCTGATCAAAGACAGACATCCTTCCTCCTCCTCCTCCTCCTGCTCCCCAAGGGTCCTCATCCAAACCCCCCCTCCCCCCTCTTGAAGCCCCTTGCACCCCACCCCCTCAAACCACACACACACACACAAAATAGGCCTGCATTTTGGATGTAATGATGCTTTTTGACATCTCTGGCCTGCGACGCTACACACACGCTCGCCTCTTTGATTCAGCTTCCAGCAGCTGGCGTTTCCATAGCAACAAGGCAGTTGGTTGGGGCTTGGATGTGGGTGGAGATGGCAGCCATTTCACACACCGCTTCTCCTCCCTCGCCTCACTCGTTCATTTGTTCTGAAAAAGAGAG
This sequence comes from Reinhardtius hippoglossoides, assembly GCA_006182925.3. NCBI lineage: Eukaryota > Metazoa > Chordata > Actinopteri > Pleuronectiformes > Pleuronectidae > Reinhardtius > Reinhardtius hippoglossoides. The sequence goes on from CM031685.1 coordinate 18,680,469, forward strand.
GGAGAGAGCCGAGCCAGCCGGCTCCGCCTGCAGCCCTGACTCTTTACCCATAAACCACTGCACCCATTTCTGGGATCTGGGTCATATTTTGAGTGACTCATCTTTTCAGCAAAAGTCGTCCAGAGGAGGGAGGAGGAAAAAGTGAGGGATGGAGGAGCGGGGGTGGGAAAGGAGTGAGGCACAGAGGGATTGATGGGAAGAGTTGGTTAAAGCAGGGAGAGGGGGGGGGGGGGGGGAGCGACGGGTGAGGCAGCAGACGGGAGGAGATTAGATAGAGGGGTGGTGTGTGTTTGTTTTGCCGTGTTGGGTGTTCCTCTGGGATCTGCGAGCCTGACGGGGGAAATGGATTAGAGACCTGCTCTGGAGGCTCCATCATTACATTACCACCCTGAATCCTGTGTGTGAGAGAGAGAGAGAGAGAGAGAGCGAGAGAGTGTGTGTGTGTGTGTGTATGTTAAAGTTTGTGTGTGTGTGTGTGTGTGTGTGCGTGGAGGGGGTTGCCCTTTCTCTGCACTAGAATAAATGTTTCCACACAAAGGCTCTATTCAGCAGAGACAGGAAAAAGTGTGTGTGCTTCCACAGTGTGTGTGTAAGTGGGACAGCACATGGAGCTGCTGTGGTCAGAATCTGGCAGGAGACCAAGTATGAAGCAGATTATGTGAGAAATGAGGATTGTGGGGGAAGACGATGATTTCCAGGTTGAATCAGTGCCATCGCGTGAAAATAAACTAAATCTGGTTCCGTCCAACTCTCTCGTTTGAACTGGACTTAATTTGAAAGTCAGCTGAAGGTTTATTTAGTCTCCTCGAGCACTTAACTGTCACGTTGAAGTTGAGGAGAACGTGCAGAATGATGCACGACACAGGCGCCGGCTCCCTGCCGCCGTCTGAGGCCTTGTTGTGAACACGTGTGCCGCACATGCATCACGTACGAACGCACACGGCCGGCAAGACGCGTTTATACAAACATTCTTGTAAACAACTAATAAACTGTGGAAGTTTGGTTTTCATTAGTTATTTGATGCTACAAAAACGAGGTGAAACGTCATGATTGACAGCTGAGACTGACTCATGATTGGTTGGCTCAACCGTTCGTGTCCTCGTTCATGTCCGGGATATTCTGGCTTCTTCTCTGGATATTGGGAGAAAGTGGAAATCCCCGGAGTTGAGGTTTTATTGGAGAGTTTTTGAAAACATCACAGTTCAAGTGGAACAAAAAGGAATCGACAGACGTTTAGCTTCCAAATCCCAGTTTTATTGGTCGTTGGATTTCAGGTGAACCAATGGCACAAGAGAGATTAATCCACAATATTGAAAAAAACATACAAAATAATAATACAAAAGGACTTTCCAGTTATACAAAGCAAAGATGTGGATTCTTTTTCTTTCCACCTTTTTTTTTCTTTTTCAAACTACTGCCCAAAAGAGTAAGGCACAGTCATTACCACATGTTTACCCTCCCACATCCGTTTGTCTAAGCACTGGTCCCAGTTACCCCGGAGACGCTGGTTTCTCCGAGGATAACCAGTCGCTTCAGATTCTCAGCCCTTCTCGCAAAAAAACGGACAAAACTTCAGAAAGAACACGGTATGGACTCGGTTCAGAGTCGGCTACAGGAACGTTTCACGGTCCTGCACTGATCGGTTTCCTGAACTGATTTTCCACATCAGAGGAATGTATTCATGACGATGAAGAAGCCAGTAGCTCGGAGCCGCGGGCCAAGGTAAACTTCACTGTACTGTAAAAAAGACAAATTAAGGAAAAACCCACTGCTGCTTTACGCATTACGGAGGAAAAACAGGCCGACAAAAGGGTTGAGGGTCGTGGAGGGCAGGACCCACGGGTGCAATGTGCTACACGGCTGCAGAACTTCCCTTCTCCACCTGCAGCGACGAGTCGGGAACAGAAAACATCCAACACAAAGAACACGTGACGTCGTGACACCCGCTCCTCGGAGCTCGGACAGAAATCAAAAACAAAAGAAAAAAGCGGGTTTAGGTTGTTTATGTGTTACGGGCTCTCGCAGCCCTTTTGGTTTTAATGGCAAGGCTCTCAGGTGTGTGTGTGTGGGGGGGGGGGGGGGGGGGAGAGAAGGTCTGTGAGATGACGTTTCTCGACCCCAGGTTCCAGTTATGTGGGTCGTGTGTGAGATGACGGCTTGTTGATCCAGTTATCCAGAGAGGTTTGGTGCGGATGGAGGCTGAGGTTTGGGTTTGGTTGAGGGATTCAAAGAGCAGCTTTCAAAAAGGATCTATAATCGTTTCCCTCCCGTTGCTATGGCCACCGCCCGTCGTCCTACCCATGATAATGTCTGTGCCTTGGACATAGAAAAAAAAAAGAAATTCATCCAACTGTGTTTTCCACCTTGTGAGTGCAGTGAACATACGTGACCGCAAATTTTTTATTTATTTTTTTAAAATTTTCTTTATACAGTTCTCGGGACAATGGGTTTGGCTTGTGGGGGGTGGGGGGGGAGGAGGGGGAAAAGGGAGGATACGCGTTTTAACTTCCTACATCCTGTTTGGTTCAGGAAACGAGACGCCTCCGCCGACCACAGAGCAGGAGGACGCCACGGGGAACTGGTTTACATTTCAATATTTTACACTTGAGATGAGGAGACGAGTTACATCGGGTTCCATATGGTTATAAGATCCAGTTATATCACACGAGGCCACGAGGCCCGCTCATAAACAAAAACATACTCGGCTCGGTCTGGTGGAAGCAGAAAAATCGGTTTCCACATGAACCAATCAGAACCAGAACTCAGCCACTTTCTCCTTCTTTCCACAGACGACATCCACACGACTACACGTTTCTACAAACTCTGTTTCTGCCCGTTCAGAACTAAAATGCAGCTCTGGAGTTTTCAAACTGAAACTCAAACGCAGTCGCGTGGATGAAGCCCTGAAGGAGCAGATTCCAGGAGCGAGTCTGTTCTGGGAGATTGGATCAGGTAGAAGTGGCTCTGCCGGACCAGACCAGGTCGGACACCATAAATACTGCCACCATGCTGCCCACACCGATAACAGGTAGAAAGAGGAGGGGGAGGTGAGAGAGGGGGGGGCTCTTTAAACGTGGCTCTGCTCTGCTCTGGGGGAGGGACGGCCCAATCGTAAGGCAAAGGTGGGAGGGAGGGAGGGGTGAGTGGCGGGTCGAGCAGCGAATCAGAAAAAAGTGCACAGCCCCTCGGTAACTATGGCAACAGATAAAGGTCGGCACTGCAGAGCAGAGCTGGGAAAGGGAGGAAGGATAAGAGGAAGGAAAGGGAGAGTCGGGAGAGAGAGGGGCGTCTCCTTCTATCCTTCCTGTTCTCCCTGTGCAGTTTATCAACATAAAGTCAGACGTTAAGGATATGATGGAGGGGATGAGAGGGGGGGGGGGGGGGGGGGGGGGGATAGGTAGATGTACGGACAGGTAGTGCTGTCGTGCTGGGTCGCCACACTTCATTCATTCATCAGCATCGCAGCAGTGGGCAACCGCTGTGGTTTCCCTCAGTACTCCCAGAGCGTGGCGGTCTCCAGGCTGTCGGCGTTGGCCTTCAGCACCCCGGCGTGGTCACCGCGCAGGTACTTGCCGTCGGCGGCGTGGCGCACGGCGAGCTTGTTGTAGTCGCAGAACTCGAAGAGGAAGTCGACGGGCGTGTCGCTGCTGCTCACCACCGACTGCTCGTTCCCGATCATCCAGTATTTACCCGTGGAGTCTGCAGGAAGAGGAGGAGAGGAAAGGATGGATTAGAGAAAGAGAAGGAGGCGTCGGGTGTCAGTCAGGTGGGGGGGGGGGGGGGGGGGGGGGGTGAAAACAACAAAAGGTTTGGCTTAAATTTGCAGAACACAGAGGAAGTGAACTCATCCCGATGAAATCCCTCTTTTTGGCACAAACGCCGGTGAATGAGTAAATCCATAATGAGAATCCCTTTAAGAATAAATGCTTTAATCCCTCGTGAGCCTAAAGGAGCTTCCTCCAAATCCTCCGATGAGCCGGAGATGCAGCTGTACGAGGAAATATGAAACTATATAATGTTGCTGCAGCGCCCGAGGCCCGGACGGACACTGACCTTGCAGGCTGTAGGCGCCGTCTCTGAACTCCAGGGTGAAGTAGTCGTAGGTGGAGCGGTTGGAGTCCAGCGTGCCCGTCACCTTCCTGCAGCCGATGAAGCCGTGCTCGCCGCGCAGCACGATGATCGGGCGGTTGATCAGCTTCATGATGAACTCCTCGCTCTCACCTGGGGGCAGACGAGGGACGCAGCACGTTTCAGTGAGTTCACTTATGTTGAGATTCAAACACATTTAATTACTCAAGACTTGGCTTCCATATCTAAACGCAGAGTTGAAGTCTCAGCACTGACGCTGCCAACAGCTCCTCGTCACAAACTGCAGAGCAAAGTGAAAGTTTCAGCTTTGATGCACTGACGATCCCCCGGAGCCTCCTCGGATCCGCTCGCCCACTTCAGGCCTGCGTCGGCAGGAAAACCAGCCAAGTTGCTCTAACGACCAAATTTTGTGCCAAGTCTTCACTTCATCATCGTACGTTACGTTTTCAAAGGGATTCTGAGCAACATGTTTACTACATTAGCATAGACAAGAGAAAACAGTTAAACTAACTCTACCCAGAATCCACCAGCACATCTGGTTTGATCTGTGTCATGTAACAGAGGTTATGAGTCCGACTATTTCTTGATCTCAATCTTGAGTCTATATACGCTGGTTGCCTGGCAACTGCCCAGAGCCAATAACAAGTTCAAGTAATAAGCTGATTTGCCTGGGCTGAATAGAAATGAAGACGTGGGCGTGGTCGCTGTAAACAGATTCTTCATGTGATTCTGTAGCGAGGATACGATTTTGGGGCAGAAGCTGTTTCAACGTTTTCCAACCCACGAGATTTTGCATGTTTCCAATCACCATGATTAACTTAAAGATAACCTTCTTTCTAAGTTAATCAAGAGATCAAAGCAAAAGAAGCAAACAGCTGAATCCCAGAGGAGCGAGCGGCGCCGTGGACCCGACACAGACCTTCAGAGGTGCTGAAGTCGGCAAGAGCCATGATTTCATTACTCTCACTGTCCCAAAGTAAATCACTTAGCCACGGGTCAGCGTCCGAGCGGCCGGTTCCACAGATCACACTCACCTGCCGAGTCGATGGTGGCTGCGAGCTGGCCGTTCTTCTTGGCGGCGACATATTTCCCGTTGGCGGCCCGGAGAGTCAGCCTCTTCCCACGCCACTCGATGTCAAAGTAGCAATTAGCCGACCTACAGAGAGAAAGTGAAGGCGTGAGCGGTAAACAAGGGGATTCAAATGGACATGGGCACTAATCCAGTCTCGCCCTTAAGTGGGCGGTCAGAGTGCAAACACACATCCACATCTCAGGTTGCTCAGAAATCCACACCCAGCTGTTCTATCTGCTCAGGTAGTGTTGGGAACTGGATCGGTCGGCAGAGAGTCGGCTTTTACTTTAACATTCCTGGATCAGAACTCGAGCTCTGCAACATTACCACTAAAAGTTTTTTCCTGAAACCACGAGAGGACCTGTTGAGAGAAAACATGGTTGTGGTCCAATCTGCGAGGAGTCAACGCTCAAGAATGTGATGGAGGAATTTGGAGAGAGAGCTCTGCAGTATGAGCCCCCCCCCCCATCTCAGAGTCGACAACCATCTTAGCTCCTTGTATCTTAAAAAAGGGGGGGGGGTCAACCTCAGGGTTGAGTCAGGACAGACGCTTCTCCGACCAATCAGACCCTGGATCAGATTATCGTTTCGCTCTCCGTCACATCTGTTTCATATCTGCAGATTATTTCGAGTCACGTGCTCTGCATCAGAAACTGCGATTTTCAAAATAAGAGTCATTTTAGGACAGAAGATAAACCAGGTGGCGTTCGACTTATTACACAAGAACAACGAGAGGAGAGTTTCCACGAGAGCAGCTTCAGCTCCTGAATGTGTTCTGAGGCCTCAGAAGGGAAATCGTACAGGAGCTCAGGGTCAAAGGTCAAAGAAGGTGAAGGGTTAACATCCTGTGGCTGGACTGAACTGGAGGGAAACGACTCCCTACAGGTCTCACACACACACACACACACACACACACACACACACACACACACACACACACACACACACACACACACACACACACACACACACACACACACACACACACACACACACACACACACACACACACACACACACACACACAAATGTCACAGCTCAAATTACAGAACAGGACTACAAACTAAAAGCTGTGACTGATGGAGCAGCTGTGCTTGTGGGGAGTTTCCTGCTACACACACACTTCTACGTTGCTGGTTCAGAGTTTTTAGAGTCGCTAAAAACAGAAGTTTGAAAAACGCTGCAGGCTGCGTTTTAGTTTGCAAGTTTTTGTCTTTTGGTCACGACGTAGCCTTCTCTGATTCGTCAGGGTCGTATCACATGACCCTCTTCCAGAAGATAACCACCTGGCATCAGTCTTTGCTTCCAGTGGAGAACAGAACGTGGATAATCAATTACAAGCGTCGCTGAACCTGTTGTCTTTGCTAACAGCTTGTGCAGTTCAATTCTGTATTTTACAATAATGCGACTGTTCCCATGTGGAGGCGATGAGCTATTATTGGAGTCATCAGCCTTGTGTGGTTCTTACTTGGTGGAGGCGGTGCACTGCAGGCCGCCATTAGCAGTGAGGGTCCAGTATTTCCCAGCAGCAGTCCGGAACGCACACTTCCTGTTTTCGCGGCAAATCTCCACCTGGAAAACCTCCTGGTCGCCTTCCTCGTCCTGATTGGCTGACAAGTCCATACCTGGGTGCAGAGAGGAGGGGGTTAAGTTCAAATACAGGCTGGAGGCGGAGTCCAGCGCGGATCTGAAGGCTACAAATAGCCACAGCGGGTGACCATTATAAAAACAGCAGTCCAGATGTACACACACACACACACCTCTGGTCGGGATCAGACAAACTAAATGAGCAACACCGGACAGCTTGGACTAGTGAAGGCTGTCACACACACACACCACACACACACACACCCCCCCCACACACACATCTGTCAGTGCAGTTCAAAGAATCAGTCGTCATGGTGGATCATCGCTAAACACTTGAGGATCATTAGCAACGACCCCGACTGACAGAACAGCTGCACCGGTTCAAACACGTTTATCACACAACTTCATCATCACTATTAGTCCTTTGAAGTAGAAACAAGAATCATATCAGGTTGAACGTGTCCTTCGATAAAAACATCAGGACAACGACTCCAGATTATTTCTCCATTTATCATAACGACTATACATCTCATCTTGACATTTTATATTCCAAACATAGCTGCTAAAACTAAAAAAGTGATTAATTGTGCATGAAAATCATTTAATACCAAACACCCACAACATTAAATGTGGCTGATCTGTGTAAATCTGCAGTCCAGAGGGTTAACGTGCACGTGTGTGTGTGTGTGTGTGTGTGTGTGTGTGTGTGTGTGTGTGTGTGTGTGTGTGTGTGTGTGTGTGTGTGTGTGCATCACCACTGTATGTATATAGAACACCAGACCTCATTAAAATCGACCTCCTTGTTGCTCTTGAAAGTAACTAGAGGTAAACATACATGACCATAGGACGAACATATACACAACGCTCCAGTGGACCACTCCCTTCATACACACAAACACACACATCATGCCGCACAATGGGAGCTCTTGTATATGATGAAGTCATGGACCTACAGCCAGAGGGCTGAGCAGACAGGGAGAGAGGAACCGTCTGGTGGAGCGCTGCTGTGTAAATGTGTGCAGAGCGAGAGCGAGAGAGGAGAGGAGCGAGAGAGAGAGAAGACAAGAAAGAAAGATGTGTTTGAGAAAACAAACCAACTCTCATGTGCTCCCTACCCCCCCCCCCCCCTCCATCTCATGTTTTTCCATGTTTCTTGTTCTCTCCCAGTCTCATAACTCGCTCCACTGGTCACACTGAACTCGTTAAAATCGGCCCTAAGATGTTATAAACAGTAACAAAAATAAACATAATCGGGTTTGTGAAGCTTCTGCTCGTGATATTTATCAACTGAAACTGTTCTAGCTAGAAAGAGACAAAGTTATAAACTGGCAACTGGAGCCAAAACTCTACTTCATATTAAACCTAAAGATCCCAGACGAGCCCGTTTCACCACAGCAAGTATCACTGGAGAATTACTGCGAACATTTTACGTCTGAAAACAAAGAAAAAAAATTACACATTACTCTCGTCTCCTGTCGAGTGCTAAAGACAATTTAAGAACTCTGGGCTCTGCAGACAGATTGGTTTTCTGCAGAACTATGTGGAGACACACACACACACCACACACACCGACTGAGAGGGAGAATATAACTGACCATAATGTGAACCACATGGTGCGGAGGGGGCGGGTCAGAGAAAATGAAATATAAGTTTAGCTGCAGAGGGTTTGAAGGAGGAGCATTAGAGGAGGAGAAAATGAGGAGGAAAGATTCTGATTGACGACACCATCATCATTCACATCCCCGAACCGTCCTCTAATACTGGCTTCGTGCTCGGCCAACACACAAACACACACACACACACACACACGGCACAGTAGCACAGGGAGGCCCATTTATTACTCCGTGAGAGGAGGGAGCGTAACCATCTGCTGCGGGACGCCTCCGCCCACGAGCGATTACCGACTCACCTCCAACATGAATGAGCTCATTCCAACGTGCTGCACTAAACGTCTGAGGGGAAACCTTGGGCTCATTCAGGATCTGAAAGATGCGACCGGCTCAGCGTTACCTGGTGACCAATCAGGGGCTTAGTTGACTCCGATTTTGAAAAGTGATTAGTTCATTTGGAGCAAAGATCTGCACAAAAAACTGATTTAATTTGAATTTCATGTGCAGTCGTCAAGTTGTTCAGAGCGAATGGAAATGGAGACAACCACAGAATCTACTGATAAAAAAAAAAAAAGTGAATTTCACTATATGTAAATACACCAGGAACTGAAGGTGAACTCTGTACATTCACACTGTTTCCATTAGAGTGAGAGAGAAGTAATAAACCCTCTTATTTGAATTATGTAAATTAGACTTCCAGGTGCTTTGAATAACATTCACCATCAAAGACGTTTTGAAGGAAATAAAAATGTCAGCTGTGTTAACATTGTGTATACACACACACAGACACACACAGACAGACACACACACCTGGAGTCTGGTCCAGTTATCACGAGTAAAAGAACAACATTGGTGGCTACACACACAAAAGTGAAAATACACGACTCAGAGACAAAACACTCGCCCTGAGGACTGTGGTGCTTCAGAGAGGCTGTGTGTGTGTGTGTGTGTGTGTGTGTGTGTGTGTGTGTGTGTGTATAACTCAAACACATATGTCTATTCTGATCAGTTTGTGAAGCTCACAGGGTTCCTGTAGGAGAGGGGACGAGGGTCCGTGCACTCAGCGTCAACCTCATCAGCTAAACACACCCAACAAAGTGACCACACATGCAGAAACCTCCCAAACCACATCAAATACAGAGAGACACACACACACACACCACACACACACGCTCCTGAAAACAACCCCTCTATCTTTCTGTCCACCCCGCCCACCACATTCAGCCTGATGGCGGCAGGCACAGATTGTTGGCCTCGGTTACTGTGAGCCAGCAGCAGAGGCCTGTGAACGCATGCAATTGTATCAAGTGCAATTGTGTGTGTGTGTGTGTGTGTGTGCGTGCGTGCGTGTCTCGTCCCATTGTTCAGCAGGCCTAGCTGAGGAGGCGACCGGCTGGGGCACAAACAGGGAGCCAGATCATCGGCCTTTGTTCTGATCCAAACACACACCACACACTACCAGCCAACCTACACACTACCAGCCAACCTACACACTGTGCCAACTGAAACACTGCACACACGCACACACAGACGCACACACACACACCACATTAATAGCCCTACTCCCTCCAGCAAATAGAAAAAACATGTCAAATGAGGTCAGACAGAGTTGTGCCCCAAATAGTTGGTTGAATTGATTAAAGAGTCATTCTGTGTTCACTGTGCTGCAGAAATCAACAGTAGAACCGTTTGAGGGCTGAGCTGAGCGACCCACTGGAGACCAGCTGAAGTCCAAACCCATCAGAAAGTAGCTGACACTAAGGAGGAGAGGCCTCCTGGTGCCGTGCAGCCGGCGTGAGGCAGCTCCCCTGGCTCACTCCCAACACACACACACAAAGAAAAACACACAAACATACTGAAGGTCTGTAAACATAAAAGCATCAGCATGCATGACAACTGGACACCAAGGATGCATAAACTGACGCCCTCGTGTTTCTCCTCCATCGGGCGAGGGAGGGAGCGAAGCACCGGCCCTCGCCCTGCAGGCTTTAACTCACACCAGCCAAGGTCAGAGTCTCACGTCTCGCTTCCTGCCAGCGGGGGGGTGAAGGATGCAGAAAGGGTGTCAGGGCTGAGTCGGAGCCAGACGCAACACGGAGCCACACTTTGTTTTTTAAACCTCATACGACACAATACGTGATTTAGAGCCAGAGGTGAATCTGATCTGACCCGACGAGCGATTTTCAACACTTCTGAGAGTTTTGCACTGGAGTCAGCAAGAAACCAGTCCAACCCAAACCAGAGAGTCTGACAGTGTGAACTGGTTTACGTGTTGAAATGTGAACACAGAGCGGCTGCTTGAACAACTAGAGCCACAGACGTCAGCTCTTGAATGAGTCATTAAACATTTATTTGTCTTCTCGCTGACAGATAAGATCAATTCCACTTTCAACTCCGTGTAAAACTAGAATTGTTGTTACGCTTGTTGATTTTTGTAGGCTAGCTGTTTCCTACTGTTGCCAGTCTTTATGCTAAGCTAAACTAATGAGTTACTAGCTTTTTAATCTCAACTGAATTGAGGGGCATTGAAACAGTCGTCCTTGAAAGACTCATTTTGGTTCAGCCCGTGTCGACGGCTTCCACGGAAAAAAATTGGGACACAGATTTAGTCGTGCAAATCCCACTTTCAGTATAAAGCCAGGAGGGCACACATCCAGAGAACACTCAGTGGGGCACTGCCTTGTTGCCTTTAAGCAGATTCCATCAGGATTTCAACGTGACATAAAAACATAAGAGTGGTCCCAACTGAACAGAGCAATGAAACCCTGCAGTCACCGATCAGCTGTGAAGAGCAGTCAACGCTCCGTGGTCCCACCAGGAGCCGACAGGATGTGATGGACTCTCATCCATTTAGCTGGAGACAAACCAGCGCTCAGTCCTCACCCGCACCTCGGTTCAGGGGCAGAACAGGGCACTTAATGGCCCGTGGAGCTCCAGGCTAAATGACCCATAATTGTATCTCAGTCTATATGAGGGTCGTTAAACAGCCTCTCAGGGAATTTGTGACCAGGGATGAGCGGAGTGGACGTTACGAGCCGGAAACGAGCGACGAGCACAGGGTCGGATTAACGGCTGCTGCAAGCACAAATTAGGGGAGAGCAGAGACAGAGGCACTGCTGTGATGTGACTCCAGTGTCTGTCAGAGAGAAAATGACATTTGTTTCTGGTGCTTTCTGACATTATGAAGAAAAACCCCATTCTGCAACGTGTCTGAGTTTAAGGGAGTCAAGCTAGTTTCATGTTGACTGGCTTCACTTTCACTTCCTGGGGAATCAGGAAGCAACGACAGTAGATTCAGGTGAAAGAAGAATGACATAAATGACAAAACTAAACACAGCGTTTTCTGAAGAGACCACAATCTTCATCAGCGTCAATTAAATGCAAGACATAACATCGACTGTTTTGATTGGACAAAGCAGCTTTTGGACTGACCCACTTGAGCTGCTTATGAAAAACCCAGCTTCCACCGCCATGTTGGCCGAGGTCCACCCGCCGGAAAGCCGCCGCAGATATGGGCCGCGAGCAGCTGTCGGTTTTAAAAACATCTGGAGCCAGTTTAATTCCACCCAAAACATTTAAATCCACGTCACAACGATCCGGTTGTTGGCGTGTTGCACGTGTTCTTCAGACCAGATTCAGACCTCCTGCTCGTTAGAGACAGGTCCGAGCTGCGGGGGGGCAGACAGAGCAGGGAGGACATGGGTCCAATCACCCAAGAGAGCAACCAACTGGTGTCCTTGAGCAAGGCATTAGACTAACTACAGAGTTCACTTGAGGGACGTCAGATATCTGTGGCACTAAAAACAGACTCTGCAGAACCACTGCCACCAAATGACTGCAACAGATGGAGACTTCTCTCCTATAACACCGATATCTCAAGATGGCACAGGTCTGCTGACAGTTTCGTGTCATTCAACAGATCAACGCTAACGTGACAACGAAGGTGCGTGAGAACGCTAATGTCCAAGTCAGTTGCTTCGGACATTTTCTGGAACTTCTCCAGACTCCTTCTAAAATGTCCAAATGAGCCCATGTGAGAGAACAGCAGGAAGATGTCTGGAGAACTCACAGCGAGCGAGTTGACGACGCTTCTAACACACGACAAACACAAAACTGAAAAGAAATACAAATATCTCAGGATGAAAAAGACGAGGCATTAACGAAGAAGTCAACGTGGAAAGAACCAGAGAATCTCCTTCTGCGTTCTTCATGTGTAAAAAGGCAAACTCCACACATTTTTTTGTAGCTTGGGGATTATTACAAATTCATGCTCCGGTTACAGAGGACGTCAAAGTCCCAGCTATAAATACATTTCAGATAATATTTAATTCAACAGCCACCTTCAAACCGGCCTCCATTTTGTGCCCGAGACGGAGAGAGGAGTCGAGTCCTGTCAGAGAGAGAAGTGGATAAACATCCCAGTGACAAGTCAACAAAGCGAAGCAACAGAACAAACAGACTCAGGATGACAGAGCGAGGCCGAGGAGAGGAAAATAAAAGGAGAGACAGATCATGCTTTCTGAAAAGAGGAACCAAAACCACTGAACCACACATTATTCTCTTCATCTCTCTCTCTCCTTTAACCAGGAGCTAAATATAGAGTTAAAGAGCATTAATTACTATATTCCCATCATTCATTGCAGACAGGACAGCACCACTGTCTCGGCTTCTCTACGTTTTCCTCGTCTCAAACCACATCACACCTATGATGATTGTTTTTGTGCAGAGTCACGGGGGCTTTCAGAGCGTGACTCACACGGTTCCATCAAAGCCAGCATCTTTCTTCAGTCAACTTCAGGGGAAAGAGACAAAAGACGGTTGTTTTGTTTCAACACCCAGTCCAGTGTTCGGCATGAGGGACGACACTGACCCCAGACAGACACACACACAGCAGCCAGGCCTGAAGGGAGGAGTGGGGGAGGGGGGAAGGGGAGGCTGAGGAGGACGAGGAGGACGAGGCTTGAGGGAAGCTGTGGGAGATGTTGAAGAAGAAGAAGAAGAAGAATAAAAGAACAATGACGGGAGAGGGGAAAGGAGGCGAGAAAGACGTGGATGGAAAAATGAATCAGGGGTGAGGGAAAAAGAAGGAGAGGAAGGAAGGAAGAAGGCGGAGGGACAAACTGGTTTCTCTGCCCACTCGTACAGCTGAGACACACATGGACAGAATTATCGCTCACACACACACACACACACACACACACACACACACACACACACACAAACCCACTGATAAAATCTGACAAAAACAAAGAGAAAGAAACATTCAAGTCAGGAGTGAGTTCGCCTGGAGACGGTTATTGGTACCAGCCGGGAACAAACACCCCCGAGTCTGCAACGTCCACTTCTAAAGAAGCTGGAACCGGCCTGAAGACGTCAGATACTTTCAAGCCTCAGCTGCAGGAGGACGATAAACTCAGGAGGTTTTGGGTTTCAGGGGAATCGGGGCCGTGAGACCGAAATAAAGATGATTCACATTCTGCTCATCAGTGTTAACGGTGACCAGGGCTCGTCCACTTTAAGGATTGTGTGAATCGCTCCTCTCTAACCAGGGAGCTGTTCTGCTTGGTGCCACTTGTACCTTTGAATGATGCATGGCGCACGTGCACGTGGAGCATGCACGTGTGTTTACATGTGACAGTGGAGAGACGTCAGCAAACATGGACAGTGTCAGTCATTTACATGGAGAACGTTAATACATGGAAGCGTGCATGTGCAGATACATGAAGACCTCCTGGTTGTGAATATATAGGCCATCATTACTGTGTGTGTGTGTGTGTGTGTGTGTGTGTGTTCGCTGCAGGGGGGATGCAGTCTGACATTCCATCACTAACTCTTCCTCTGCCAAGGGATGAGATACCAACACACACACCCACACACACACCACACACACAGTGGCCCATGCAGCACCGGGCCTGCAACACACACACACTCACAGTGACCCATGCAGCACCGGGCCTGCAACACACACACTCTCTCTCTCACACACACACACACACACAGTGACCCATGCAGCACCGGGCCTGCAACACACACACTCTCTCACTCTCACACACACACACTCTCTCACACACACACAGTGACCCATGCAGCACCGGGCCTGCAACACACACAGACACTCACTCAGTGACCCATGCAGCACCGGGCCTGCAACACACACACACTCTCTCTCTCTCTCTCTCACACACACAGTGACCCATGCAGCACCGGGCCTGCAGCACACACACACACACACACACACACACACACACACACACACACACACACACACACACACACACACACACACACACACACACACACACACACACACACACACACACACACACAGTGACCCATGCAGCACCGGGCCTGCAGCACACACACACACACTCACAAAGTGACCCATGCAGCACCGGGCCTGCAACACACACACACTCTCTCACACACACTCACTCAGTGACCCATGCAGCACCGGGCCTGCAGCACACACACACTCTCACACACACACTCACTCAGTGACCCATGCAGCACCGGGCCTGCAGCACACACACACACACACAGTGACCCATGCAGCACCGGGCCTGCAGCACACACACTCACCGGACCACCACACCCACCTTGCCGGGTGGAGACGTTCCTCTCGTTGGCCGCGGTCAGCACCACCTGTGGGTGACTCTGCTCCAGCACGAACAGCTCGTCCTTGCCCACGCGCGCGCTCTTGCCGGACTTCATGGTACCGGAGGGTCCGGAGGGCGCGAGGTACTTGCCCCCACAGTCCCTGAAGGCCACCTTACCGGAGCGGAACTCCAGCGTGTAGCCGGTGCTCCGGTCCGTGGCGGCGAGCAGCGCGCCGTCGCTGCTCAGGAACCGGTTGTCGGAGGTCTGCAGGTGGTACCGCTGCTCCCGGAACACCAGCGTGATCATGGAGTCCACCCCCCACGGGACGTCCCGGTCGATGGCGATCTCGTCCACCTTGGAGCTCAGGTGCGCGTACCGCTTGCGAGTCATGCTGAAGATGTTCACCTGCGGGTGCATGGCGATGTGCACGCTCCACTTCTCCGCCACGGACGCGGTCTGCGCGAAGCAGATGATCCGGTCCTCGGTGCCGCCCAGGTAGCGGCCGTGCGGCTCGGACAGCAGCGACCAGCGGCCGTCATCGTGCGCGGTGATGACGAAGCGGCACTCCGGGCCCGGGCTCTCGCTGTCCCCGGTGACGTTCCCGTCCTTGTCGGCGGCGATGTACCGGCCCAGATGTGACTTGAGCACGAACACGTTGCCGTTGGTCTCGTCGCCGCTTTGCTCCAGGGTCCAGATCTGCTTCTTCTTCATGCTCGGGGCGGACGCGTTGATCTTGAAACCGAACGTCTCCGCCGTCAGGTACTTGTTCCCGCAGTTGATGAGCCCGAACTGGATCTGCAGCATGTCGCTGGTTCCGTTACTGGCGCCGTTGGTGCTCATGGTCGGATCTGTGTGAGCCTGGGACCGGACCGGTTCTGTGGGGGGGGAGGGGGGGGTATCTGAGAGTGTGTGTGCTCTCGGGTGAGATGATGCTGCGCTGCCTCGCGTGCTTCTCTTTGTTTGGGGGGAGAGAGAGAGTGTGTGTGTGTGTGGGGCTGAGAGCGAGTCCGTGAGCGCGCGCAGAGCTCTGCCTGTCTCAGCAGCGCGAGTCCGCCGCCACAGCTGCAGCATATATAAGCACCAGTGACGTAGCGCTGCAGGCCACGCCCCCTCCGATGAACAGAAATCTGTGAACTTTTCTACTGAAAAGACCAAAAAAACACAAACACTTAGATTTAACGTTTGTTTTCAGACGTGCACTGAACTCCGGACATTCTCCGCAGCAGCTGAATGTCCGAGTGAGAGACTCCGGACTTTCTCCAGAGATTCTCCAACCAGCCCCCAGGTCAAAAACCCCAGAGAATGTCCGAATGATCCCATGTGAGAAAACGGCCGGAGATCCTCCGCAGGATTGGCAGCTAGCAGGTTGGTGACGTTTCCAGCACGCACAAATCAGAAGCACAAATAAAAATACAAAAACAAATACCTAAGGACGAAGAAGAGGAGCCATACACGAAGACGACACAGACAAAGATGTCACGAGAGTTTACATTACAACACGTCCTGTCACGTGAACGCTGCAGCGATTTGTGTTCTCATGTCTGAACGGAGAATGTGAAAGACAAACTTCTGTCGGTCTGTATGTAGATCACATATCTCGTGAACCGTTCGTCTGATCAGCTTCACTCGGGGCTTGTGTGTTGTTATTGGCCCAGGGAGGTGCAGAGCCAAATGTGGTGCGATTTGGACACGTGATACATTCAATATTACAGTTGTAATAAAAAATGTAATAAACTGACAACCAGCGCTCTGTAGCCGTCAGCGGGGGGGGGGCAGCTTGTGGACCGAGTTGAACTTCAACGTCCTCAGAGAAACTAGAGCAGCGATCAGACTGACGAAGACTTTCACAGTTGCTGATCTCCGTCATGGCAACATCTGTAGAATCACTTCTTCTGTAGCAATTTTCTACAAAGTAAAAGCACAACGTCACTTCTGTCGCTGCAATGTTTTGTGTCAAGCTGCATTTGAGAGCTTTTATTTTGAAAAGTTGTGTCCCTTGGTTAGTAGACCTCTGAAATAGCCGACATTTAACATATGAAAATACATTTTCATTGCAGATAAACCAGATAGGATGAGCACTACGTTTTCTACCTTCACTCTGCACCACAGACTTCTGTTATAAAAAGCTCTGCACACAACATCCAGCACACAAACAGTAGAAAGTCGGAGTATATTGAAAAGAGGACGACTGACTAATAACAAGGGATAATTCTGAAGTAGCATCAACACAGGACAAGAGAACACAACATCACAAACAGACGAGCTCTGTTCTAGAAATGAGCTGGAAAACCAAACACACACACCAAACATAGCCCGGAGCAAAGATTTAAATGTTCAGTGTGCATTGACGAAATCAACAGGAATTTAGATATATCCTCATTTTGCCTATGTCACTCAGAGAGTGTGCACATGTAGGTTGATCTGTTTTCCTGCGAGTGATAACATCATATCTCTGTCATCTCTCTTTCTCGGACTCGCACGATGGACTCAGTATTCAAATCATGAGGACGGAGTGTGTGCGTCCACACAGAGCTCCATTCATGGACCAGCATGCACATCACAGGACAGGGAAGGCAGCATCAACAAAGAGGTCAAACAGATCAGTGCTGGAATCTTCTCAGTCAGTGCATGAGCCTGAGCAAGCACCGAAACACACAGTCTATACAAGACGGCTACACAAAGTGTGTGTCTCTTCTTCTTTATTAAAACAGTCACACAAAGGTCACAGCAGACGTGGTTCATTTCTCCGCCAGTGAAACGACATGAGCGTTGTTATGGTTTCATCTCTGACCTCTGACCTCCAAGGAAACATACGTACAAGTCGATCATATCCAATCAAATATGATTCTATAGAGGAACAAAATCAACAGCAGTCAAAACAACTTTCACAATAAAATTGAAATAGTGGGTCTATACAACCAAATTAATAATTAATAATAATGAATATTACATACAAGTCGCCAGCGTATCACTGTGGCAACACACGAAGACATTCACACTCACATTCACACCTACCATCCATTTATAGTCTCCAATTAATCTGCACATCCAGGGACTGGGGGAGGAACACATGCAGACTCCACCACACAGAAACACCTCAGGATTCAAACCAAGAACCCTCTTTCTGTGTCGACCACTGTACCACTGTGCCACCGCCACTTTTTTAAAACTTAACACAACTTGAACTATGCTTGAGAAGTTGGGATTCACTTTCCATTCTCCACCCAAATCACTCCTCCTGAATATTTTACCGGCATCGAAACCTTTTTACATGTTTCATGAATAAATTATATCCATGAATTCTGTCTGTCACGACCAGTGAGTGTCACGATGCTTCAGTGTGTCGCTGCTGGGAAAGTAATCTGACCCTGAACTGTAATCTGATCAGAGGTGATCACCCCCGTGTCTCTGCTGCAGCCTGGATTAATCTTCAGACAAATCAAATCTCACCTCCACGAGCACAATCTAATAAAACCACCAGATATATTTTCATCTGCTCGTGTTGTGCAGTATTTCTTTTTAATGGATGACATGTGAAGATCTCTGAGTCGAGACTGGACGATCAAATCCTCATCTGGAAACTGAAATCCAACTTTCAACCCAAACAGAATTTCAATCAGGGAGACTTAAAGAGAAACAAATGAGAAAATCACAATGACATGAAATTGATAGTGAACAGAAGACTTTGGTGCTTAGACTCCAGCGGGAAGTAGAACATCAGGCAGTCCTGTGAATGTAATGATCTTGGGTATGAAGGAGATTTCCCCTGGACACTGGTGGTTGTGATGGGGAATGGAGCAGGAAGTTGGGACGTTCTGAAGGCTTCTGATTGGACGGTTGAGGGGAGATGACCAGGGGTGCAGGAGGGTCTGAATTGACTGCTGGGCCTCGGCGGAGGTATGAGCTCTAATGACTGTAGTTTTTTAACGATGTTTCATGCTTAAAAAAGGCTCTGAAACTTGAATGTTGCTGCAGCTACGTCGAGATGACACGTCAAAAAGAGGATAGAGCAAACTCATGTGGATTTTAGAAAAGAAATGCTTCCAGAGTGCCTAGTCAAATTTAAATTACTAAAGTATAAAAGTCGGTGATAAAAGCTCGAGCAGCCGACCTCTGGACGACGACTGCATCCTGCTCCTCAGAAGGACAGAGTCATCTTTGGTATCGATCGTCACAGCAGCAGCAAGCAGCTTCTCCCCTAAGTGTGCATCCCTCTCGTCTCCTGTGCCAACGGCAGCGCACGGTAACTCAGAGGGTTCAGAGGAATAATGGAGTCAGGTTCTTTGGTCCTTGTGGGATTAGCACACACAGATGTTCCACTGGGTGTGCTAATCCCAGTTTATCATTTATTACTAAAATCCTCATCACAACATCCTCCATATATCGTTTATTGGAAAGATCAGAGTTAGTTATTAATTGGTTATGGTTAAGGTTTGGCTCTCCACAATGCAGGCATGTGTGTGTGTGTGTGTGTGTGTGTGTGTGTGTGTGTGTGTGTGTGTGTGTGGTGTGTGTATCCCCTCATTCTTCACCAATCTTTCCCTCCAGATGGGGGCCTCCATTGTCACAATCGAACTTCAATTGTGTTTGAGAGGGAGACGCTAACACACAGACACACACACACACACCACACAACACACACACACGCACACACACACACACACACACGCACACACGCACACATACAGTATATATACTCTGTCTTTCTGATTGAGACCAAGATATGTGATTAGACTGATGGTGAGAACTGATGAGATTGATGAGATTAGCAGTGATCGGTGATTACATGTGGACTCAGATAAACTCAAACCAACACACACACACACACACACACACACACACACACACACACCACACACACATGCTTGGTCTAAAGGAAGCAGGGAGGGACACGGGGGGGGGGATCCATCTTTGTTCTCCAGCGGAGCTTTGAGGACGGTTTCCATGGAGACCGGCCTCCTATCTGCTGGGTGATGGAGGCCAGGCGAGTCTGCTGCAGTGAGCGCACACACAACACACACAAGCGCACGCTGACACACTGACACACTTGCTGGACTCACTAACACCTGCAGACGGCGCAGCGCGGCGTCGGCAGACACAGATCGAACCAATCAGCCTTATTTTCATACACACACCTCTTAGCTGGAGCCAATCACAGCATCTTCCCCCACTCCTCGCTCATAACTTCCACCAATCAGGAAACACCCTTCCAGATGTGTATGGCCAACCATCGCATGTTTGAGTGCAATTAATTTAATAGCAAATGAAATGACTCAGTGTGATGTGTTGGCTGCAGCTGGACAGATGTTGCTGCAGCTTCTGTGACTCACAAACCTGATCGAGCTACAACGAGCATGAATATGACAAAGAGAAAGACAATGAAGTGGAAACATCAGCTGAGGAGGGAAGGATACGAGCAGAACAACAGAGGAAGAGTGAATGGTGTGAACATGGGTGGAGAGAATAAAGGAGTTCTGAGGGTGGGGGGGGGGGGCTGTGTCTCTCCTCTGACCTGTATTCATGAAGATGGTGCGTGGAAACGTGCACATGGTTGTGTCCTTGGTGGGATCGATTAGAGCCGACATGTTCTCGATGGTCCAGGAGCTTCGGCTGCTTCATATTTGGCGAATCGATTATGAAAGAACATGTGGGAACTGTGTGTCGGCTCTGAGAACATCCACTGTTCAGTGTGAGAGCGTCACATGACCGGCTGTCTGACCACGTGGGACAGGTAGAAACATCCAGAGAGAGAAGAGAGAGAGAGAGAGAGAGAGAGAGAGAGAGAGAGAGAGAGAGAGGAGAGAGAGAGAGAGAGAGAGAGAGAGACTTCTTTCTGTGTGAAGTGGCTGCAAAGAGAGAGAAAGTGAGTGACCTGTGTGAGCTGATGTCTCTTGCAATCAACAAGGAATGTGAGTTTGAGTGTGTGTGTGTTTGAGTGTGTGTGTGTGTGTGTCTGGCTTGTGTGTGTGTGTGTGTGCACACAGCTGCAGCCCTACCAAGGGCCTCTCCACCAACAAAGAGCTGGAAGCTGGAGCCACCGGGGAACACCACACACTCCCCTCGTCGGGTCAAGGGTCATTTGGTGTGTGCACTCTTTTGGGGGTGTCTCCCCCCCCCCCCTCTCATTCCATGGCAACAGCAAAGCAGTCCAGCCAAGATCAGCAGAGCAACTTCATAGCCTCTCCCTCTGTTTAACACATTATGAAGTGTGTGTGACTCTCTGTGTGTAGTTCTGTGTGTGTGTGCACGTGTGTGTGTGTGTGTGTGTGGTGTGGCCATGATGCCTGAAGCCGACAGAAAGATATAGGTCAGTCTGGAGAGACAGAGCTGCGAGGCATGAGTGTGGCACTGCAGGGTGTGTGTGTGTGTGTGTGTGTGTGTGGTGTGTGTGGTGTGTGTCCCTGCGTGTTTTTACGTTTTGTGTGTGTGTAGTGTATGTGTGTGTGTGTGAGTGTGAGAGAGAGAGAGAGAGAGAGAGAGAGAGAGCTCATCACAGTCTTTGCAAGTGTCACATCATCTCATTTTCACCTCCCCACCCCCCCACAGACACTTCTGCAGGGGATGAAACGAGATGCAGATTTTCCTCCCAAGGTCATGAGGATGTATCTCACTATTGTTTTGTGTGTGTGTATGTGTGTGTATGTGTGGTGTGTGTGTGTGTGTGCGTGCTTGAATTGATTATGGGCCCTGATTGGCGCCTCCAGCTCTGACCACAGGGAAACTTGATCAGGACGCCACTAAAAATACCTCTTCCTGCCTCTCGGCGTGAGGCCTGTGACGTCACATCCTGTCCTCATGAATGAGCCCTGTTTCTGTGGTCAGGAACCTGAACGTCCCTCCTCCCCGACTCACTTCCTTCCTTTTCCTAACACCATGAGTCACTTGTTTGATCCCTGAGGCAGAAAACGGCTGCAGAGTGTTACCTTAACTTCTCTCTGTCTAAAAATAAAGATCCCCCCCCCCCCCCCCCCCTTCAGACTGTATCAGGTCACGATCCTCAGGAAATCCGCCCACCTTCAGATTCACTAAACTGGTCAAATCTTTTAAAATATTGTTCCTTGACCCACGTCCCATCCGTCCAGCAAGTGTCGTACTATCGTCTAGTTAAGTGTATTTATTGAAAATAGCTTCTTTATTTAATTTCTCCTGTTTTTAATCATTTTATTTTTTGTTGATTCTAATTATTTGTGAGTTCTGTTTCCTTCCATCTTCTGCAGTGTGTTGACTGAACAGGCTTCGAAAGGAGCGCTGCTGCTCTACCTACTGGTGACAGCAGGGAACTACACCAGCCAGAGCCTCCACCCACTTATGAATCAATTTCATGGTCACACACCCACAGTGAGCAACACACACACACACACACCCATAGTGAGCAACACACACACACACACACACACACACACACACACACACACAAAGAGGGCACATGAGTGGGGTAACTAGCAGGTGTTGCTGGTCATTGCCACCACTTTCCTGTTGTATCCCCTGGGTTCCTTTCTTCCTCTCCCTCCCTCTCTCCTTCCCTCCTTCACTTGTTTCCTCTCTCCTCAGCTTTTCATCTCGTCTCTCTCTCTCTCTTCATGGGCAATAAGGAGTTTTAGATGCTAATGATATGCCCCTGCAACAAAGGGTCAGAGGCCCATTTACGGGGGGGTTCTTTGGACACACACACACACACACACACACACAAACGTAAAACTCAAACACCAGCTGTTCTCTGTTGGCTTCTTATTACACAGATCACCTAAAAGATTTAGCTCTGCTGTTCTTTTCATTTTGCACACACATGCATGCATCTTGTACACACACACACACACACACACACACTTATTTAGATAAGCATTTATGTATTGTGCAGTGTTTATCATTCTGGGTCAAATGTGACAGATTTTAATGATGTTTCTGTAAATTTGTTTGTTGTGTTCCTCGCTGGCTTCAGTCTCCTCGTGTGAATAATTGATGATTGGGAAGTGATGATGGAGGAGAGCATGTGTGTGCCGGATGAAACCATCTGCTGACACACACATGCACACACCAAGCGATCACACACACACAGGGGATCATTAACATCTGGCACAGATGGCCATTTTAAACAGCAGCTACCTTTGTGGGCCACACCAGGGGGTAAACGGTCCTTCTGCAGATCCAGTGATACTGAAGATATTATATATAACAAAGTAAATATAAAATTTGATTGATTGATATAATGAAGTAAAAATAAATCCAACATGAGCAATAATTCTTGTGTCGGTTTACATTTTATTTATCAATATGTGTGATTTCATTCACTTGTATCCTAATGTTTATTTGTACCATATTTATCTATTTATTCTTGTACTTATTACTATTTTTTTATTTTAGATATATTTAATACCTACTTAGGAAACCATAGCTTTAATAATCTGGGAGCTGTATGCAATGTGATTTCATTCTACTGTGCACTGTCTTTTATAAAGTATTTTCTTTATATGATATCAAAGCAACTTTCTTTTCTTTTCCCAATTCAAATAATTCAAACTAGACTGTTCTCAGTGCTGCCCCTTCCTGCTGAAAGGCGGTACTGCATGCACACCTCAGCCATCTTTGTTCTCCTGCTCAGCCCTGGAGGAAACTGATTGTTCTTTCTTCTGCAGTAATAATTTAATCCATGTTAATAATCCACACTTCTGATGATGTTTCCAACCAATCCACTCGACAGGACCAGTTCTAATCTGACGTTATGACATCAGCGAGCGTGGAAATGATTTTCAAGCATCATCTCATTCTTACATTGTTGTAGGACGTCACTGAACAACTGCTTCAAGGGAAATTTGACATTTTAGGACACACATGCTTCATTGATGAGAGTTAAATTCAGGGGCCGCCTCCTCCAGAGGCTGCATGTGAAGATGTCCCGTTCAGAAGGATCCTCCGAGTGCGTCCTTCCTTTCCCGAGTAATGAAGACTGCAACAGGTGGATCCCTCCCAGACACAACCTGTCCCAGGATTCATTGCACTTTGGTTTTTCAAACAAATAATGGTGACAGAAAGCAACTGGACCCAAACTATGTTTACACTTTTAAAGTATCTGACTTCAACTCAACCCAACAGCCAATGATTGACACTTTCAAAAAACCAAGGGGCATTAAAACTGTCCCATTGTGTCCAACTGCAGCTCTGTTGCTAGGCGACAGCGGTCAGAGCAGGACAAGCTGGAGACTCAGATCAAATCCTCTGTAGACCCGATCGTCTCGGTTCGGTTCAGCCTTCGTGATCTACGCAGCCCGTGAAGGCCGCCGCCCTCCTGGGCCTCGTGGACCACGTCCCCCTGAAGTGGCAGTAACTGAGTTTCTGCTGGTTGCCTGGCAACACATCAAAAAATAGTGTCTTTTACACTTTGGATTTTTAAACATATGAAACAAAGCGGATTTATTCATTCTCTGTGGTCTAAGCTAACTAGCTGCCGGCCTGTACTGCAGGTTTCCCATCAGGTCACCAACAAATAGAAGAATCCTCTGTTTTATGAGTCATGAGATTTATTGTAGTGCGGATTATTATAATGTTAAATTCTATTTTATAATTCCAGGCCCGGCAGCTCAACAGAACATTTCACACGCTGAAGTTTCTATGTGTTGTTCTCACATTATATAACCTTCACAATAAAGGTTTTTGTCCTTAATTGTGTGTGAGTAGAAAGTGCAGCCGAAATGAAAATGTATAGGATCCCGTTACACACACAGTGGAGCAGTGATGGGGAGGGGGGGGGGAGGGGGAGGGGGTAGAGCCCAGGGAATTTCCTCAATGCTAGTTTTACTTTTAATAATTTATTCAAACAGCAATTTACTGCCCCCCCCTCCCCCCCATCCCCTCCCTGGGTTTTACTCATAAAGTTACATAAATGTATATTTCAGGATTTGCCTGAACGCAACATTCACATGTCACTAGTTTATACATGTGATTGTGAAATTAGGTCAGACTAAGGAGGGGGAATAAAAGCCTGGACACACACACACACAAAAACACACAAACACACACACACACACACACACACACACACACAGACACAAGCACATTTTTTTCCATGAAGAAAAGATGTCTAACCTAGTTATCCATGTGTTACCAAAGAAACAAGACAGAAATGGGACCGCTGCTTACTTTGTAACACACACACACACACACACACACACACACACAATGGCTGTCAGGGTGTCTCCTATCCCTTATGTAACAGCTGGGTAGCGCCTTCCTGATCATCATCTTACAATCAGATGAGCCAAAAGAAGGCGGAACACCTCCTCCACTCTCCTCATGTCTCCTCTTCCACTTCAGCCTCTCCCTGTTGTCCCGTCTGCCTTCAGTCCACAGAGGAGTGTGTGGGTCAGTGGATAGAGAGGAGGAGGAGAATCTAGAGTTAATGATTCAGGGATTAACGACGGGTCTGTGACTTAAAAGTCTCCTTAAAAGGCCAACGAGTCGAGGTGATTACCTGCAGCCCTCGGCCAATGAGCGAGCAGCAGGTTATCTGTACCTGCAGAAGTCCAATCCCCCCCGTTCTGTTCCCTGAGCGAGCTCCGACACACTGACTATCAGAGGTCTCTGTGTAGAGATGGGAGGAAAGAACGTTCCCTGCACATCAGCATTGAAACAGCTAATGTTGTGCATCTTGGCTGCGTGGAAACCTAACTACACAAAAATGTGTGTGTGTGTGTGTGTGTTTGTGCATGGTTATGCAACAGTGCACGGAAAATACTGTGCCTCTTGACCTACATTTCAGAGCCTGACTGTACCCTACCACTCAGGGAATCCCACAGATT
>CM031685.1:19313716-19446216 GCA_006182925.3 Reinhardtius hippoglossoides
AAATAGTCGAGGGGCTTAGCGGTTGCATAAATATAATAACTCCACACAGAGGGCCTGGCGCCACCGGGGTCAACACCATTATATCACACAAAACAGCCCGGAGGTCGGGAACGAGGCCCGTGGACCCGGTTCACCACATTACCGCTCCTTTAATTGTGTCACAACAAGTGGAATATGTTGCTGAGCTGGATGATCGCATCAGAGCGGTGAAGAGCGCGGAGTCAGTGTTGTGACGGTAACGAGAGAAAGCTTTTGTCCGATGGTCGGGTCGGGCGAGTGGCGGTTCAGGTAAACAATGAAAATGGCTCCTGTTGTTGTGTCACTCATGGCGACGGGGGCTGGTTTGCTTGTTACCGGCGACGACGGCAGCTCCGTGCTGTCAAGTGAAATAAATAAAACCCACATCTGTGAATATATGTATATGCAAAACAGTGAGTTTTAAAAGCTGCTCTCAGGCGTCGCACCAGGTTCAGGCTCAAGAACTTGTCTCCTTCAAGGGGCCTGTTGCTAATTTATGACCTTTGCGTGTCTTGCAAGCACAACTGACACCGTCCTGGTGGAGGCGGTGGGAGGGGCCAGGCCTCGGCGGAGTAGAAATTAGCCCAATGGAGCGCGGCGTAGATGGAACGGAACACGGGACCGCCGCCGCCGCCGCCGCCGCCGACCGCCGCCGATGCTTCCGTTTACATTACAGCAGCGTGCAGGTGCAAAGAGGACGGGCTAACTGGAATTCAATCTTACAGCTTTGCACAAACAAACTCATGAATGATAATGGGTCGCTAATTGAAGGTACTGGAGCGACTCGCTGGGAAAGAGTGCTGCGCTGCAAATGGAGTCCCCCCCCCCCCCCCCCCCCCCCCCCCCCCCCGGTTGTCATGGCGACTGGCGCAGAGAGAGGCTCCTGACCCGAGCTGGAGTCAGATCATCTTTTTTACGCACGCTCCCTGTAATCAGTGCCACCGCTCGGTTTTATTTGCAGCCATGAATAATTACAAGTGAACTGTTGTCGCCGCGTCACCGAGCTTCACCGAGCTGTTTGAAAAGTTCGATGAAGTCGATGCGTCTGCGTCGCACACAGGAAAACACCGTGATGACTTTATTTATCTGAACAATGTCATATATATTGTATTTGAGACCACAGATCAATATTGGCAACAATAAACAGATAAACAAAAACAACTCAACGCATTTCCACAGAACTTGGTGGAAGGATGAGTTGTGGGAAGGAACCATAAAATGTTCCAGGATATCACTTTCCTGAACGTTGTGTGAGAGAGGGCGTTTCTTAGGGAATAATTCATGGATCTTTTAAACATAATGAGGAAAAAATGACTCTCCAATCGACAGGTTTTATTTGACTCTG
Organism: Reinhardtius hippoglossoides; assembly: GCA_006182925.3. NCBI lineage: Eukaryota > Metazoa > Chordata > Actinopteri > Pleuronectiformes > Pleuronectidae > Reinhardtius > Reinhardtius hippoglossoides. The sequence goes on from CM031685.1 coordinate 19,315,080, forward strand.
GCTCCGATTGTGGTGGAAACCAAACACCCGGGTGAAGGCGCTAATTTGGCCGGTGAGGTGAGAGAGCTCCTCGGGTTTGTGACGTCGGACATGATGCACCGGTGGAAAATCAGATACTCCTCCACTGGCAACAGGAAGGATTGTATTTAAATAAACCTGCGTGTACCTGCGTGTGGGAATTTGGTGCAGCGTGACTGAATTGAAGTGAGTGAGTCAAACGTTGGTTTGTGGACCATGTTTATGACCCTCTCCACCGTATATTGGCTGTTTTTATGTTTCCTCTGTAGTTTATCTGTATCGACGATCAGTATTGATGTGTACTCAACTATATTTCACCCCTGAGGAGCATGTTAAAGTGACGTGACCCAGTAAATACTCTGTGTACTCGAAGCATCGCTGAGTGTTTTGACCTGTGCTCCTTGAGCGACAGCAGCTTGGAGGTTGTTAACGTGCAGCTGACCACGCGTGCTGACCTTGCTGTGGACGGAACGATCCCCCCACTCGTAACAGCTGCTTTCATCCAGGCGACGGTTTATTGTCAGCTCAAAGAGAACCTGCAGCCGGCTTCACAGAGGAGGTGCAGTGTGTCTGCAGCAGACATCCTGTCATACTGCTCTCGGATTAGAGAAGCTGCCTCAGCTCGGAGGAGGCTGCTTTCTGCTCTGGTGCCACCCACAATGCTGAAGTGTTCACCTGTGGCAGTGGTTTGTTCCCGTCTGCTTCTGTTGCAGCCGGTGAGCTGGCCAGACTGACTGACTGTCTCTTTGTGTTTCTCAGTGGCTGCCGCCTGTTGAACTGGCAAATCTGCCCGTCCGTCCGTGTCTGTGTGTAGCGCTGCCGCTGCCGCTGCCACTGCCACTGCTGCTGCTTCTCCGGGGTGAGCGTTTGGTGGGATTAAATCGGGGGGGGGACATCCGTTGGAGAGACGCTCTTAGATGTCATTATCCCTGTGGGGAGTCTCATCATCATCCCGCAGCCGAGAGGCGCTCGGCACTGCGGCCCTGGGAAGGAGGCAGGAGAGAGACGGCCGTGACAACCTTACGTCTGCAAGAAAATAGTGATGATCGTGCAAAAAAGAAATACAAATAAAAAACGAGCATCCAAAAGAATACTGGAGATATACGTGTTTCCTCTGCTGTTAAAACCAGTGGAACTGGCAGTTATCAGGGCTCGGGTAGTGAAACCCATCCATGCGCAGCTTCTAATCATAGCAAGGCCCGTGCAAGAATACCTGGAGTTAATTGAAATGTGTAAAATTAGCAACAGAATTGATAGCTGAAAATGAAAGTCATCAGTCAATATTCCGCCTCAGGGGAGAGTGAGGAGATAGGTTTCCTGCAGCGTGTTCGCCGAGGTGCTTTGAATTGGAGAGGTCTGTAATAGATTACGGGCCGGATGAGTTTATTTCACCTTTTTTGTCCTTTCACGTTTAAATCAGGGGATTAAAGAATTCTGCCAGGGCAGTTATTGCTTACAAAATAATGAACAAGCGGCCAGATGTGAGATGATGTACGGCATTTAACTGAAGCTGGATTAGACTGAAAAGTTAAATGGAATCTATTTGGTTTTTCTGTTTTGGTCTGTGTCCTCCCCCCCCCGTCGCAGCGGCTGTGACGTGTGCATTGTGCCGGCGGACACGGCGGACACAGAGCGGCAGCGGATTAGGCCGTGTTCTTGCTTAAGCATATTTCAGGGATCGGGTTTAGATTAATCCAAGCGTCCCCGTGAGATGCCGATTTCCACTTGAAGATGCAGATTCTGAGCGAGCAGCCACACTGAGCCTCAGTATCATCTTTCTGCCCCACAATGCAGCGGGGCAGATACCTTCCTCTGTGTTGTTTCTCACGACTACGCACACATGCACACACCCCCCCACACAGAAAAACAAAACATCAACAACGACCAAACAAAAACAAAAAACTCTTGCACACCTACTAATCCAAAAAGGCAGAATCCTGGTGCCAAAAATAACAGCTTGGAATGAGATGGATGGAGGAGGACAGATTATTGCTGCTCTAATCTGTGAAAAGCTGACAATAAAACACATTTGAAGTGATTACAGCGCCGTTATTGCCACGGGGGGGGGGGGGGGGGTCACTCCCATCCCTCACTCTACCCTCCTGCAGACAATGTGGTCTCCAGCAGAACTGCACGCGTGTAAACACTCCGGTCTCTTCCCGTGACTCACGGACCGATGCTGATGAAAGGCAGCTGAGGAGAGGCAGCGAGCAGACAAACTGAGGCAGGAGGAAAAGTAAGAGAACGGGAAGAAGAGTCAGGATGGAGGAGAGAGAAGAAGAACGGAGGGGAGAGAGAGAGGGAGAGAGAGAGAGAGAGAGAGAGACGGGGATTTTGCTGCAGAAGCCACAAATCAGGGAGAAGATTAAGCGTCTGTTCTGCGAGGCGGAGTAGGTGTAAATAGAACCGTGTCCCTAGGAGAGATCCCAGAGACCAAGTGCTTATCTCCTTGAGTGTTGTCAAAACACATTTGTCAATCTGAAGTGTTGAGGTGTCTTAGTGTCTATAGGAGACTTGATAAGCAAAAACAACAGCTGGCGGTTGATGGAGGGACGGGAATCCACGAAGACACAACCTGAACAAACACACACCACCTGAGACTAGAGAGAAAGACTGAGGGAGGACGAGACAAGCTGATTGTCCATTGTCCCCGTGTCTGACTCCCGCTGCCGGACCGCACGTCACCAAACAGCTGCAGGCGGGTTCACCTGCTCAGCAGCTGCCACATCTCAGGGAACCAGGAGGAAAGGCTTCAGTCTGAAACCCCGACTGTAAATGAGCCGAGGCTGGGTTCGGGTGTGAGGGCTCGGCGGGGGGGGGGGAACAGCTGCTTTGAGCTCGGGCAGCACATCTGCTTCGTGGTTACTCAGATTATTGACATCATGCATGAAAGCAAGGACAACCAGTTTGGCTCCTGCACTTCCAGTTGTGGCTCCGGTACAACCCAGCATTTTCCTGCTGTTTTCTCACTCTGACTTTTCAAAATGATACTCAAAGTACACTATCAACAATAAAAAGAGGAAACTAAAATCAATAGTTTGTTCCAGATGTTTGCCTGAAGCACGTTTTGTTCTTCTGCCGGACTGAGAAACCAAGACGTGTGGATGATATCGATCAGTGTCTCTCTCGCTCTGTGGCCTGTCCGTCATTACAGAGACAGTTAAGTTGGCTCACGCTGGACTCTTCCTGTTCATCGTGGCAATGATCCTGTACATCCTGACACTGTAGAGCGATACACACACACACACACACACACACACACACACACACACACACACACACACACACACACACACACACACACACACACACACACACACACACAACACACAAACTGACTCTCGGCTTTTAAATAAAGTAGGAAATGTGTGCAGGGGCGTAATCATAGACCCCGTGCAAAAGAAACTGACTTCGCCCCCCTGCCACTTTCCTCCTGCCATAATTATTCCATATATATAACAAACATCTGTACGTCTAATTATCCGCAGCCACATATTCATTTTCTGATCAGCGTCACCGAGCGTTGAGGGACACGTCTGCTTCGGTCTGGTTTATTGCTCGCAGCCTTTTTTTGCATTTCAACTGCAGCCAATTTCAAAACCGTAAAAAAAAAGAGAACGAACCCTACAAATTATTTTTAAGAAGGCACTTGAAGGCAGCGGCAGCTCCGTTCCCCTTCTCAGCCCCGTGTGACTCCGCTTGTTCTCTTTCTCTCTCGGTTACGCCAACACACACACACACACACACACACACACACACACACACACACACACACACACACACACCCACAAATTTATCGGACATATCTGTGAACACAAACTGAGTCAAGACAACATGTTCTGGTCTTTGCAAACACAAGCGATGGTCGTGGTTATCTCCATGTGGAGCAGGGAGGTGAGATCCGATCAGAAGATGTGACAGGAGACACATTCAGACCTGATGCTGATCTCTCAGGACAGATGTTGACACCAGGTCTGAACGGGGCCCACTGCCAAACAACAGCACATCCTGATCCTTGCAGATCACTTAAAGTCCACAGATGAAGTTTCTCCTTGTTTTCCGTTCATTCCACATAATGAAATCACAAGAATTTGACTCCCGAGAGGCCGTGAGTGTGTGTGTGTGGGTTTGACATTAGGGTCGATTTCTCAAACTCCTGGTACTTACTCTGCTGCTGCGAGCCTCCCGTGACATTCTCATTTCAATTAAAGGGAGAAATGAAGCCACCGCAGCACGCCTGACTTAGCGGGTTAAGATAATGTACACGCGCCACAGATGTTTCGAAGTCATCCAGGGAGATATGGGCAGATTGTCTCTCCGGGCCATCTTCCGCTGTCCGCCGAAATATCAAACCAGGCAATGAATGTGAAAAACTGCCGGTCGCCTTTGTCCTCCAGTTTTCATGCAAATAACACCATCGACCAACCTGACACTTACCACGTAATGAGAAGAGGGCGACGAGAGAGTGTGAGCGCGAGAGGGAGATAAGTGGGAGAATTTAGAGGAAGCATTGTTCCGAGAGACAAAATGATGAAACGGAGAATAAAAGAGATAAATAGAGTTAAAAATGGAAGAAAGAAGGAGGGGGGGGGAGGGGGGGGGTGATGGTCCCCTCGTTTTCTTGGGGAGTAGACGCCGTCGTGACAGTCGATGGATCCTGGATCCTTTAGGAAAAAATGTGGCCGCAGAGCCTGGCTGGTCTGCTCTGGTGAGGGGGCTGGTGAGTGGCTGATTCAGAACATCATGTACAGACACAGGTCCAAACACACACACACACACTCACACACACTCACACACACTCACACTCACACACCACCTTCCACCTCCACAGCAGGCTGCACAGACAGGCTGCATGAATATGTATCAGAGCAGTTTATAACGACTTCTCACATCAGAGCGCCATTTCTTTCACGCTCTCCGCGTATCGTAGGTTTGGCAGCGATTCCCGGGATCCAGCTGATCTCTCTCCGCTCATCAGTATGCGGCGTGGTGACCCGCGATGTCGGCCCGGTCACATCCCCACAGGGCGGACAGAGGGGGGGGATGGAGGGGGGGGGGTTGCTCGCCTCCTCAAAATGCAGCCGCGGACTGAATTTCTTTTTTGTAATATTGTCGTGCGTCGTCCAGCGTTAAATCAATTTCAAATCAAAGCCGTCTCATCGCTGCAGATTAGCAGTAAGGTTACATATTTCTGCCGGCTTTCATCGGAAAACACAACAAACAAAAAAAAAGCCCATAAATGTCAGTTTCTAAAAATGCATTAGGGAGAGAAAGCCACTGCGAGTGCTGTTCACAACCTTTCAAACTAAATTCATCAAATACACACACACACACACACACACACCACACCACACGCACGCACACACACACACACACACACACACACACACACACACACACACACACACACACACACACACACATTTCCACTGCCCACAAGCACACAAACCGTTCCCAGCTGTAATGTTTCCTGTCCTGTGTGGATTTATTACCGTGAGAGCAGAACATGTTGTGATTGGAGCAAAGTGCTGCTCACTCACATACATTAAATACGAACCTGGAACAATACGCCGCCTGTTGCTTCACCTCCGAGGCCACGGAACGTATTTTTTGATGCACTGGAAAGCGCAATTTTCCCCGATCGTGCACGTGTGTTTGCAGTTAGCGTTCTGGAACCACGTTACGACCTGACCTCTAACACTTAGTGTGACGCGTGCTGGTCCCCTTGCTTTGCTGTAATTGTGTGATTTATCGCTGACAAAAATAAAGAGGGGTGAGCCAATTACAGAGCTGTGCCATGCCTCATATTCCCTGCTCTGTCAACTTTCCACCACAGCAATATGAGCCATGCCAGCCTCCATGTTCATTAACGACTATTACCCCATTTATAGTCCATTTGGGCCCACTTAGTACCTGGTTTTGTTTGGTCGGGGCGGGTAAGTACCTGAAACACTTTGTTCTTACCTAATTGGCCGATACCTTGTTGCATCTGTGCAGCAGCAGAGGCTGAAGCCGTCATAACCAGGGAGCGGGGACATTTAATCCTGCGGAAATTAGTCCGAATATTTTCTGCGTCTCAAAGTAAACACGGCTCCGTTCAGATCCCATTGCCTTAATGGTCTCGTTGGAGAATTAGCCCGGGCACCGACATTCGGTCGTTAAAATACCGTCGTGCCAGCAGGAATAACGCGCGTGTTTAATACAGCGTCTTGCAATCAGTCGCGAGCAATCATTTCCAGAGCAGATCCAGAGCGACACAGAAAGAAAGGGGGAACGGTGCAACGTGAAAAACTGGCAATAAAATGGCAAATAAAACCGCGATTGATCCAGAGATTTGTTTCTCAGACGATCAGTGAGCTGTTTGGGTGGATTAAACGTCGTTCAGCAGCACATGATGCTTTATTGGCCCAGAAAATATGTTTTCTCATTTAACTTCTTCCACCGAGTCAATGAGCTCACACTGCTGGAGCAGTTCTGGTTCTTGTCAGGTTTTGTCTCAGTAGAGTTTAAGGTGGTCGGGGCTCAGTTGCAGAAAGGTGGTTATATTAGGTCGCATTAAGAAATCGTCAAACATCGTCCATCCATATCTTACTATGCACTGTATATCACATCCTATGCTGTATATCTTACATATTTTACTTATTACAAAGTTGTAATAACTGTCTTACTACATAGAAGAGTAAGAAAAACTAAATAATGTTTATCTTTACGAAGCTGGAACGTTTTTGCTGATGATTAATCAAAAATAGTTGATTCGTTATTGATTAATCTGATTCAAATTGACTCATCGACTGAAGCTTTACACAAGATGATCTTATTCTTAATAGTCTAAACAACACATTCAGTAACTGTCAATTATTTTTGTCAAACGATCTGCTATGAATTCGCCTCTGGGGGGAAACAATCAATATTTCTGGGTTTCCAGTGCAGACAGCAGAAATCTTCTGTTTCACCGTTTACAGTCCGATGAGTTTCTTTTATCACACGAGTCGAACGTTTAAGGTCCAGACGACGTTTTGGCTCGATAGCCAGATTCCGGGTCAATGTGTTCTGCGTCTTCTGCTCTTCACGAGAACTGTTCACCTGCAGTTGGTCGAAGTAGAAGCGGAAACCAGAAGCTTCCGGCCCCGAGGTGTCGTCCCCTCGCTGACAGATTCTGCTGATTCACATGTAGAATCTGTTTAAAGAGATGAGTGACTTCACGCCGTCAACGTTTCAGCGTCCTGCAGATGAGCACACGATACTGGAAAATAATTGAATCGTGTATGTTCACATGGATTTCTTTGCATTTCATCCGTCCGCTTTCTAAAATACACACTTGCACGAATGCAAACGTTCAATAATCCCTTGTTGAATATGTTTATAATTCACATTGCGTGTCATTTCTGAAAACCTTCACTCTTGACAAAAGCTTGAGAAGCAGCAGCACCGTGTGTGTGCGAGGACCTGCGGGTTCCCGGGCTGGAGGAGGCGATCTGCCATCCACCCGTGTGTAACTGATACGGCTGCTGTGCGCGCTGGTGTGGCTAATAGAGCAAATGGTGGGTGAGACGCGGGGGCTGGCTGACGGGCAAACGGGGTCATTAATGTCATAACCTCGCTCGTGCAATCTACAGTTTAACACACGCCTTTTGTGTTTCTTTACGAGACGTGCTGCCGCCTCACTGTGGGACTTTTTAATGGCCTCATCTTTCCGAATGATCACTGGAGATACACAGTGCGTCGGCTAATGTAATCTGTACCCTGGAGGCATGTGTGTGTGTGTGTGTCGAGTGTGTGTGCATGTGTGTGTGCGTCTGCCGGCTGTGTGTGACGGGGTGAGATGGGGAGAGGTGGCAAGTTTCCTGGATGCATGAAAAAGAGTGTGTGTGTGTGTGTGTGTGTGTGTTGTGTGTGTTCATGTGTAAAATGTGTCAGAGGTCTCTATGCTAATCTGTGCGTGAGAGGAATCGGTGTGTGAAACACACCCACGTGAGGATGCACAGCAGAGTGAGGCCTGTGTTAGACGACGACTCCGCATTAACACGATCAATGCTTATTACAACGTGTGTGTGTGTGCGTGTGTGTGTGTGTGCGTGTGTGTGCTGGACTTTTTGTGGTATGAACACTGATCTTGTTGGGACGTCATGGCGACTAAAGCTGAGGTGAAGATCCGTGTCGGCTCGTCCACGATGAACGCAGGTTAAAGCGACGTCCTAACAAGGGTAGTTGTGCGAACTGTGCGTGTGCGTGTGTGTGTGTGTGTGTGTATCTCCGTGTCCATCAACAGTGTCTGTATGTGTGCGCATGTAGGCCTATTTTAATTGTTGCCATGGAAACAGAGTGCTGCCAGAGAAGTCCAGATTCAAAGAGGGCATCTCTCTCTCTCTCTCTCTCTCTCTCTCTCTCTCTCTCTCTCTCTCTCTCTCTCTCTCTCTCTCTCTCTCTCTCTCTCTCTCTCTCTCTCTCTCTCTCTGTCTGCGACTCGCTCTCCTCCTCTCCTTCTCTCTTTCGTCCCGTTCCCCCTCTTCCCTCACATCCCCCCCCCTCTCTCCTCTGCCTCCTTTCTTCCTCCTCTCCACGCGCTCTTTCATCTTCCTCTCCGTCTCACCGAGGTCCTCCTTGGTTTACGCTCTCTCTCTCTCTCGTCTTCCTCCCGCTTCCTCCCACCCCTCCTTCCCTTTTCTGCCTCTTATCATCCCTCCCTCCTTCCCTCTCCCTCCCACCTCTCTATCCTTCCTGGAGAGTGGTGTGCAATTGACTATTAACACAGGGACCTGTAATTAGAGCTGACGAACCTCCAGCAATTAGTTTTCCCTGAAGAAGTTGTTCTGTCATCTCTGCATTCGTCCCTTTATCCCTCTCTCAATCTCCTCCTGGCGTTTTCTCCCTCTCTGTCACTTCCCGTCTTATTAGCTGTCAGCTTCATCGGCTGCTTTATTGTTTTAGTGTTTTTCTTCGTCTTTGTACCTTCCATCTGCCTCGTTATAGGCGGCCACGCCACGAGATATAAGCACAATACACCACTCACAGCAAGTTTGTGAGCAACTACTCCCCCACCGTCCCGGGTATCTCTGCCCACAAAACCTGAGTGAACATCTATTCCCACTGAACGTACACCCACACCAGCTATATGCCGATAAACTGGAGAGGACACATGCCCCCCCACACACTCAGATGTAAACACACAGAGAACACACACATCTCTCTCTCCGAGAAAGACGCAGCTTCTTCTTCTTCATGTCTGCCGTCGTGGCTGTTGCTGCTGTCCCACCTTCGTCACCCTCCGTCATCCCGCTGTCTTTCCTTCATCTCGCTTTCCCCCCCCCCCCTCTCTCTCCCTTATTCTCCGTCTTCACCGAACCCACCTGGCCCGTCCCTCCCCTCTGCATTGCCGTTAATGAAAAGCTCTATAAATAAGCACAGGGAGGAGGGAGTCGCAGAGAGAGTTATGGTCAAGTGGAGTGTGGGAGGCAGGTGGAAGGATGGAGGGATGGAGGGATGGACAGCAAACGACTCCGAGTGCTAAACTAGGCCAACAGGGGTTGAGGGAGGAGGGCGGGAATCATATCAAAGTCTCGCCACTTGCTCCGAGCGGCTCCGCTGTCAATCACGTTATCAGTTTTGGCGTCAGGGCGTTTGTCTGCGTCTCAGGTCGCCGTGTCACTCATCTCACCCAGACACTTTGTCAGTCATCCATCTTTTTCTTGCCGATGACTTCGCTCTCTCCATCCCTTCCTTCCTTGTTGCCCCCCGACCTCACCCCTCTCCCCCCCCCGGTCCCCCCCCCCCCCCCCTGTCAAAGAAGCCAGATCCTCATCTGGAGGGAGAGTTTATATTTCCTCTGTAATGCTGCTTCTGAGCGTTTCACATGAAAGATTTATCCGTGTGCGATTATATGTTAACCATCGTTCCATGTAGCTGTGTGTTTATGCACTATTCATGTGTCAAGTGTGACCCCCCCCCCCTCATCCCTCTTTGTGCGTTTAAACCCTCGTTTCCCACAAGGCCTCCCTCTCCCCCTCCCTCTCCCCCTCCCTCTCCCCCTCCTTCATTGCCCCATTTCTGTGGACAGACAGTGATATGCACTGATTCATATGATGCATGTAGCCGCTTGGCAATTCAGTGCTGTGTTCAATCAATGTTGCATAGTGCTATGTTAACCTCTCTCTCTTTCTTCCCCTCTTTCTTTTCCCCTCCTCTATCTCTCCAGGTGTTACTCTCCCACTCCTCCACCATGCCCGTCTGCGGCTGCCGCAGCCCCTCCCCGCCTCACGGCCACGCCGGGGCCTCCACCTCCATCCCCTCGGCCGCCCAGGAGCAAGAGAGGCCGGCCCGACCCCTGCACCCTCCTCCGCCTCCTTCGCTCCACCGCCGCTCCAGCGCCTCTCTCTGCCTCTCCCTCCTTCTCCTGCTGCTCTGCCTTCTCCACCTGCCCCCGGCCTGCCACTCGCGGCGAGAGAAGGGCGGTGGAGGTGTTGGTGGCGGCGGCGGCCACTACGTACCCATCCCCCAGCCCCCTCCGCACCACATGGCCCTGCCCAACATCCTCCGAGGCCTCAGCATCGCCGTGGTCCTGGTGGGCAACTCCAGCGAGGTGGCGCTGGCCGGGGCCCGGGAGAAGGATGACTTTCTCCACATGGCGCCCAACGTGGAGGTGCTGACCATGAACGAGACGGACCCTAAAAGCATCATCAAGAGCATCTGTGACCTAATGACCGAGCACTGGCTGCAGGGCGTGGTGTTCGGGGACGACACCGACCAGGAGGCCATCGCCCAGATCCTGGACTTCATCTCGGCCCAGACCCACATCCCCATCCTCGGAGTCCGCGGGGGCTCGTCCATGATCATGGCTGCCAAGGTAGGAAAAGTCCAAATTCTGCGATGTGCACTGAACTCAAACAGGACACGATATGTTGGTCTCATTTTCAGTAAATGAGCATTCAAATGAAAAGGGGACGGTGGAGGGAGAAGCATCACTCACTCAAACACACGTCACTGAAACATTTAATTGGATGAAACTTCAGCTCCCCTTGAGTTGTGTAGTCTGGCTCCTCAAAGTTCAGCAGAGACACCGGACCTTCGTCTTCAGTCGCCGCCGTGGCGTTTGATGAAATGCCGCTCGGTTGGGGTGAGGCCGGTCTTCACCGCGACCTTAAATCTCTGCTGGATTCCATTTCGATTGGCTGCACTTTGCTGTCAATCATAGCTGCAGTGCTGTCACTGCTGTGACATCCTGTCACGGATAGATTATGCCTCTATTCACAGAGATTTTTTTCAATCAACAAAAGATAGATGTAAAGACTCTCGCCCGTACACACAGCTTCCAACCACCGCACAAGGTTTGTTGTTTAATTGTGACTAATGAGTCACTTTAGTCCGATATTAGTGAAATGTAACTGCTGGTTAGATTTTGCATCGCTCTCCCTCACACTGAAGCCAGACACTCAACACCGTCACAGGCTGTGAAACACTGGTGTGTGCTCGAAGGTGAGAAAATGTTCTTTGGAAGTGCCCTGCGACCTTCAAGCGCTCTCTGCTGCATCGTCCTCTTGACTGTCAGCTCGGCCCCAAACCAGACACTTTGATCGGTTTGACGCTTCGGAGGTTTTTCTCCACTCTTTCCCTGCATGGGTAGTAACTCAGGAGACAGACAGAGACGCAGCAGCTGCTCTGGACATTCTCCAGGTGGGCTGTGTAGGAACTCATGGGAGAGAACAGCAGGAGATGGCATGATGTGACTGAGGCAGAGCAGAGAAAACTAAAAGAATGAAACTCCGGAGAAAGTCCAGACTCATAATGTGTGGACATTCTGCGGAGTTCATGTCTGAAAACGACTGGACAGACACAGACAGACACAGACAGGCACAGACAGCACAGACAGGCACAGACACAGACAGACGGGTGAGCTGAACTGGAAAGACAAACAGAGCTGAGGCCAGTAACAGGATAAGCCGGAGCTTGCACCAGAGTAGAGAGCTGGATCTCTGACTGTTTCTTGCCTAATGAGATAAAGCAATCTGCTGCTGCTTTATCTGCGACCGCCTGGGAACCCGGGCTTGGACTCCTTTCCACAAAATCAGCCCATTCATTTGAAGCTTCATACACAAATCCAGCTGCATTAAATAATAACGGCTGAGGACAAAGTCTATTTAATGAAACCTGTGTTGAAACACTTGAGGAGAGTTGCCCCTGCTGTCCGGAACCTGCTGCTCGGCTGTTTGGGCTGCAGGGCCTCGGCGTGTTGGTCTTTTGTCAGCCGGCGCTGTCCCGGCGCCGTCGTCCTCCGGTTTGTCTGCTGACCCGCTGGTGCCAACAGGTCGTCGTACCAGCGGAGACATGAGTCGCACTGACACGGCGAAGCCAGCGGGCACCACAGACGCTCTTCTCTGTGTTCTTTCTCATTAGAGCGCTAAGGAGAGAAATGGCTGGGAACTGAAGACGTCTGTGCCACACACACACACACACACACACACACACACACACACACACACACACACACACACACCACGATGCTCATGCACACACACAGTTCCATTTTTCTTAAATTTCCATTCTCTCTGCCCAACCCGGTGACCACATCTGTCTTAACCCCCCCCCCCCAACCCCACTAATGGCAGTTCCTAAAAAACATATAAATCTCTGAAAGCACTTCAACTGCCCTCCTGACGCATGGGCGGCTACATTACCTGTGAGAATTTATGTTTGTGTTTTATTGCATGGAAGAACGCAGGGATGTGAGAGGAAGAGGGGGAAGCAGTGGGGGGGGTAGTTGAGGAATTCATGCCACTGTGCATCTGTGTGTGTGCAGAGACGCTATCATTCATTAAGCACATGTGCAGCAGGAAAGAGCAGCGTTTTGTGGCCGAGGTTTAAATGGATTTCCCCCGGCCACAGGCCCAGAGTCTGCCTCCCCCGAGAGCTTCCTCCTGGCTGCACCGGGGCCCGGGAGAGCGAGGACGGAGCTGCGCCGAGGCTCAGTCTCCAAACGGATTTGTGTCTGCTTAATGGGCTGAGACAATGGAGTGGAGAAAATACGATAGAGAGGGATCAGAGGGAGGGAGGGAGAGAAGGGGGGCGAGGGACCGGGGAGGGCCGGAAAGTGGAGAAATCGAGATAGCGCGACGAGATCGCGCGGAAAGAAATTCTACTTTGAGCGGAAGCGGGAAGTGTTTGAAGGGTTTTGGCCGGATCGGGAGGCGTTGGGAGAGAGAGAGAGAGAGAGAGAGAGAGAGAGAGCTGTCTGTAGAGGTGATGGACAGATGAGGGGAGAGGACGAGGGCTCAGCAGCAGCAGAAGAGGAGACAGAGTTTGACACTGCTCTGACTGGGAGGAGAAAACCCTCTGAAAGCGAGTGGGAGATACGGAGAGAGGTAAAGAGGGAGCAGGAGGGAGAGTAAGACGGAGTATGGACAGCAGCGACGGAGGAGAAGTGATGGAGAGTAATTGTGTAAGATGGAAAGAAAGGTCGAGGTAAAGAGAGAGAGAAAGATTGTGAATGTGTTTCTTCTGCCTCCATGGAAATGCAGCGACAAAGACGCGCGGGGAAATGGGGATTGCAATATGAGGTGTTTATCTTCCGCCCTCACTCTAACACACACAAAAGCATGCACCCATCAAGACTGAAGGCCGACCGCCGCTATTACAGTTGGCAAGACGACCCCCTCCTCTTTCATTACACATCCAAGGAGCGGATGAGAACAGGGAGCGACACAGAAGGCAAGAATACAGCAGTTTGATTTTTTTAGTGCGGGCTGAATAGGGAAGCTTTGTGGAGGAACGGTACAAGATAACTCCGTCAAATGTTCCCTCTGGAGCGGACGGAGCGCCGTGTGAAGAGTCGGGTTGAATCACAATCACAAAAGCTCCTTTCTCCTCACGTACGCACGCACATGCAGCGTTACCGGGTATTAGGGCTGTAAAAAACCAGCGTTATGCGCCGATGGCAGATTCATGCAGCCCCGGCGTCATCACCTGAGACCGCTGCAACGCACCTGTCTCTGGATCAGCCGCGCACCTCCTGTCGCTTTCTGACGTCTGTAACAAAAACAAAACTGAATCCTTTTAAATAATTCCCCTCGGGGCACGGAGCCGAAGCTGCAGCGATGAAGAGGCCAGAGCTTCCACAGTGGTTGCATCTGTACGTAGACTTCATACGCCCCCGGGGAACACGGGTTCCTTGAGCGTCGCTGAACATCCTGCTTTTCATGTCAGGTGTTTCTTCATGTTGGTGAGCTGTGCTGCGTTACCACATCCTCCCATCAAGTGTTATGGGAGGTAATTAGAGTTTCTGTTGACTGAATCCATTTATTTATCATAAGGTTTTTACTGGAAGAGGCACGGCTTCATATATAGGCCTGCTTTTATTCGTGGGGAATTACAGTAGTCATACTAGAAACCTCAGGTAACTGGTGGGAAGTGGCTACGTGCCGTACTTACTTCTAGTGCGGTGAAGTAGTGAACTTGAAGACTGAAATTCAGCAGAATTAAACAGATGAAGGGGTGGAAGGAGGAAGGAGGAAGGAGTCGGGGCAGCTCCACGATTCTACAAGGAATGAAGACGAGTGCAGAGGGGGAGGGAGGAAGAGAGAGATGGATGGAGGCAAAGGGCACTCGCATCTGTATCAATGAATAAGATCAGCGAGGGAGGGCCGGGCAGTAAGTAAGAGGATGAGAGCAATGAGTGCACGGCTGAGAGGGGGGGGAGGGAGAGAGAGAGAGAGAGAGAGAGGCAGAGTGACACCGAGCGTGTGTGTGCAGCAGCAGGTGTATCGTCATCTATCCAGTGCAGCCGACGTGGCATGAAGAGGAGAAGCTGCCTCCCTGCTCAGGAAGTCACGGCCTCAATGGAGGAGGACTGAAGGAGGAGAGGAAGACGGATAGAGAGCAGCTGTAGCCACATCTGTGAGAGACAGGACGTGATAAAGGAGGAGGAGGAGGAGGAGATGGAGAGGAGAGAGGGAAGGCATCCAGCAGTTTAAGGGGCGTGCATGTGTGTCTTTGTGCACGTGCGTTTATGTGAATCGGTGTTTCCTCGCCAAACATGGTTGCCAGTCTGTTTGTCAGTAGTGGTTTCCAGCACCACCCTGCTGGTCGTCCCTGTGCAGTGTGTGTGTTGCACTAATCACTGGGATCTAAAGCTCTGGCTAATGCTCATATTATCAAGACACGGCGATGTCGTCTTCCCGCGTCTTGTCTGGAAGGTACGGCTTTGTAGTGGTACAAATAGCTGTGGCTGTCGCCGATCACCCCAGGGCCGCGGCACAATACGCACAGCGAGCTAATGCGAGAGGAAGCCGCTGCAGCTGGAGATGAGCGGAGAGATAGCTTCCACGCGTTCGTAAAAAGGATTTGAATGTGAGTCGGCAATTAATGAAAAAGGGAAAGCAGAAATCCCCGGTGACCTGAGGGAAACTATATGATACGAGTAACGTGCCGAGATATGCAGGCAGACGCACGAATAACAACACCTGCCCACACGCGCTATCCTAAGTATCTGAAACCACATTTTATATTATAGTAGAAAGAATTGGATCCGCCCCCTGTTCTGGATCCGCACCACATCCCTCCTAAGAGACAGACAGACAAAATGAAATTCACTATTGAATTAACTATGGAAAGCTGATTTTGAATCTCACCATGTTAAAGAAAGTGGGGAAACAAAATCCTGGATCTGCTTCTCATCTGGATCCACATTCAAATTGCCAAATAACAAACAAGCGTAGACAATGCAGAGATATGTGTTATATCCGAAGTAGACAGGAACACATGTTCTGAATGTTACAAAGGTAATAACTGCCTGAATATTAAATAGAAAATGAAGGAACGTCACAGTGACCTGCTGCTGCTGCTTCACCGTCACAAACACACAAATACTCCAACGAGGGGATGATTGCGCGCACGTGCAAACACAATCTTTTGTGTCACCGGCAGGAACAAAACAACAGCAGGAGGTCGGGCAATTAACTTTTGCCCAAATAATTCCAGGCTTTTTAAAATGCGGTGGTTTTGCCGTGGGTGTCCTCGCTTTGTGAGAAAAGAGGGAGGGTGATGTGTGTCTGAGCACGAGAGAGGAAACGGGCTCGGTGATGATGTGCAATTGGTGTTGAACCGTGTCCAGGGATATTATTTGTGTGTGGTGTGTGTGTGTGTGTGAAGTGAGCCAGTTGAACTGTGTAATCACAGCACAGGGGTGAATTCAGTGGAATAATCGACGTCCATACCTCAATTTTCCCAAAGAAACAGCTCCTCTGTATTTCTGTTGACCCTCGAACGTTGGGAGGAAATAGTCCTTTATTCATTTCTGGTCATTTCCTGTGTGAGGACCACGCACACGCGTCCTCTCGGGGTTTAGTCCAGTGGGTTGAACATGGATGTGCCTGCATTTATATTCCCAATGAATGTCCCATAGCAGCACCTATTGTTGTGGTAATCACTGAGGTCCTGTACTCGATTAATGTAATGTGCCGTTCAGCTTGGCAGCACCGCTCCGGCTAAAACACACACACACGCAATTAGGAGCGTTTGGAAATGATAAGAGAATTAAAAGCGAGTGTTCCTGTGCCGAACGTCTCTCTCTGTGTTTGCCTTTTTTGTATTTCTCTTCCCATTTCGCTGCTCCCTCCCTCTGTTCCTGTCTCCTTCACATCTCTCTCCCCCTAATTGTTCAGTTCATTCATGTATTTTGTTGTGTAGTAAAACACAGCGAACCCGTGGTAACAGCGCTGTGATCCACCCTCTCATCCTGGATATGGGCTCTTTCATTCCTGCGTGCTTCTCTGTTTGCTGTTTGATTGTCTGTGGGTCTCTAGGAATTTATCATCGGGCTGTTTTCATTTCACGGAAGTTTTATTAGGTGGAACCTTTTATAAAAGTTGCCTATATCCCGAGGTTAAGATCCTGTCGACACGACGTGTTTGTAAAACACATCTCTGTTGAAGAAAAAGTAGTTATAGACATTAATCATCATTTTACTACATATGTTCATTATGATCCTCTTGTCTCTGGTGTTAGTGGCGTCAAACACATGATGTAATTTAAGTTGGTTGTCCTGGACCGACCCCGTTTCTCTACCAATCGATGGACCTGACAACAGCCCGCATGGTGCGTGCTCAGGTTCTGAACCTTGCTTTATATAGAAATATAAACCCTGTTCCATCACCTTGAATCTACCTCTGTGTGTGAAAGGTGCTCTATTAACAAAATTGCCTGTCTTGCCTTTGTTCTGCGAGACGCACGACTGACTTGTTTGCACTTAGATTGTCTCTATCTATATATATATCGTGAACAGTACATTTTACTTTAACCCTTCGGTGTTTTGTGTGTCTGCGTTTATTCAGTTTCACTTCACATCTCCGTCCACGAGACCTTCGTTTTGTAAAATGTCTCCGTCCAGACGAGAACACAAAACCAACCACGACGTGCATCGTCATCACACAGAGCAGCAGTGGGCATGTACACACACAAACCGTTATTTAAGGCGCTTGTAAAAATCTTAAAACGCCTTTTGCGCGTGGATGAGCGGCAATAGTGTGGACAAGCTTTCTTTTTCAATAACACAATATGAGATGGCTTCATGTAAAGGGGTCGACTTTCTGTCCGGAGAGATTCGTCCACATCTTTAGACACAATGTGGGTTTCATGGAGCCGCTAGAGTCTCGTCTTACCTTCTGATTGTCCTGGTTTAGAAAACGTGACAACCTGCTGTGTGTGTTCCCCTTTCATGGAGAGAGAGAGAGAGAGAGAGAAGAGAGAGGAGAGGAGAGAGAGAGAGAGAGAGAGAGAGGAGAGAGAGAGAGAGAGAGAGAGAGAGAGGAGAAATATCGAGAGCCCTAAATTTATGTGTCCTATTTTCCATTGGTCTCAATTTACTCCGGCCATTTAGAATGTGGCCATTTTTAAACTCACCCCATAACTTTTTCCTCCCTCCCTCGCTCGCTCCCTCCCTCCCTCCCTCCCTCCCTCCCTCGCCCTCACTTTCCACTCTCTCCATCTCAAATGATATTCCTCTCTTCCTCTCTCTCGCTTTCCATCGCAGACAGATTCGGCAGATTAATGCGTGCGCGGTGCTTACGTGTACTTTGAGGGGACGAGGGAAACGATTAGAAACGAGACGAGGTTTTCGGCTTTCGCAAAATGATGGATTCAAGAAAACCAAAACAAATTGGTCCGTTCTCGACATGTGGGATGATGAACTGGAAGGGCTGGTGCTCTTCTTTTATTCATCCTGTCATCATTCTCTCTCTCTCTCTCTCTCTCTCTCTCTCTCTCTCTCTCTCTCTCTCTCTCTCTCTCTCTCTCTGGTTCATCCGGAGGCCGCCCACATGAGGCAGACAGACAGATGTACACCTCACATCCCCCCCGAGCTTCACTCATTCATCCTCACCCCTGTCTTTGCTTTCTGTCGTCTCACTCCATCCCTCCTGCTTGGCCTCTCCTCCTTCACTCTCACTCCGTCGCCCTGGCACACCGGGACCAGCCCCACCTTCTCCTCCTTCCCATCCCTCCACCCCCCCGATCCCTCTGGCCTTACACCTCCTCCTCCCTCCTTGACTTCATATCTACTTCAACTATTGCACCGGCGCGGCCTCGTCTCCCCTCGCTCCCTCCTCCTCTCCTCCCTCTGGACACAAATAGTCTAGCCCTTCCTTTTCCCACTTCTCCTTACTTCACCACCACCACCGTGATCTACAAGCAACTGCTCCCCCCTCTCCTCCCCCCCCTCTGATATCCTTCCTCCCCTCTTATCCCCTGGTGGACCTAACACCAGCCCTTTGCCAGGACCCTTATTAGCCTTATCTCCGCCTGCCTCCGCCGTGATTCAGGGGTGGAGAGGGAGCGGACCTCTATCTATTCATAGGCTGAGATGAGTCAGTGCTTCTCTATGAAGCATACAGCACGTATGGAGAGGAGAGGTGCAAGTGTAGGACTGGTTAATTACTCCGCCCTTTGCAGTAACGGATCAAAAACAGGCCGCAGCCCCACCCTGCTCCACCCTCCTCCTCCACCTCCAGCTGTTTGCATCTGTCCGTTTACAAACCTCCGTCGCCTTGCCCCTTGGCGACGGGTCGTTTGACGCTCTAGTAAACAGATCCAGGCCCACAGCACCCGGTGTGTTCTTTCCTTTATTTTGGATAATCAGTGTGTAATCGGCGTTAGAAATACTTAACTGAAGCTACAAGCGAAGCCCGGAAAACCTGTGGTTTGTGCCACAGGGTCAATTGGGCCAGTTCAGATGATTACTGATCTGCCAAGGAGGTTATTTCAACAATCTGCTTCCTGTTACGTGACTGGTCGTGTGTCTGCAGGTGTGTTGGTATAGACACACACGTATTAGTAAGAATTTAGCCTCAATGGAGGCAAAGAGAGAGGGAAGAAGGAAAGAGAAGAGGGAAGGAGACGGAAGGAGACGGAAGGAGACGGAAGGAGACGGAGTCAGGAAGAGGGAGTGAAGAGTGAGGGAGGCAGGGATGTGGAAGAAGGCAGGCGCGAGTGAGGACCACAATGTACTCGCTCAATTACTCACCAGTGCTGTGCCAAGCCGGCCCACGTCAGAGCCACATGCTGTGACACACACACACACACACACACACACACACACACACACACACACACACACACACACACACACACACACACACACACACACACACACACACACACACACACACACACACACACACACACACCAAATCACTCTGTTCAGACGTGTTCTTGCTGACATACGGTATAAAAATCATTCAGCCATGACACTCTGTATTGACCAGGGAGACACACACACACTCATATTTCCATCTCGTGACATAATTCATTCCAAAACCTCAACCATCACATTTACGGCCTCGAGCCAAATCTACCCAGGATCCTAAAATCACGTCTTCATCCAAGGTGTGTCAGAAAGAGATGAAGCGTAGTTCATGTAAACACACACACACACACACACACACACACACACACACACACACACACACACACACACACACACACACACACACACACACATACACGCTGATGCTTGCGCTGCACTTTTTTCCAGAGACATCCAAACACACATGGAAAAATGTAAGTGTCAGTGCATCGACGTGTAGAAACACACACTCTACATAAGTGACAGTCCAATCTACTCAGGTGTCACAGGCTGTTTCCACCTGGCTGACTGGATTGTTATAAAGGAGGAACAGCTGCGCAGGGAATTCAATCTTAACACGAAATATGAAACATGTAAATCTGCATGTCGTCCACTTTATGCTGCAAATGAAGCATTTGTTCCAGATTGCATAAACTAGTGCAGTGGCTGTTCGAAACCTGCCTGTCTGGAATGCTCCCTTTGTTTGGCTGCAGCTTCTCTCTGAACTGTGAGGTTCCTGCAGTGATCAGATGCAAACTGGACACGTCGAGGAACCTCTTGCTTTTTTAATTCGGTGCTCGTGTTATTAGTTCATAGAACCACGCTGCTCGTGTGTGTGAGCCTGAGACGTGCGGCTCTTCTAAAGAGTTGGCGCCCGGCGTATTGTCTCCGCTTTCACACCAACATGAATATTTGCAACTCTTCCTATTTCAAAGCACTCCTACTATCTTCAGATACCTGTTCCCCCGATACAGACCCTGAGACTTCTGGAGTTTGCTTTCTGGATTCATTGGGATGGATCGTGTGTTCGGTGTATTTGTCCCTTTCTGTTTTTACCTCAGTGCTCAGATCTCAGGTCTCTTTGAACATCCAGGTCCTTATGTTCATCGTCTCATTGCCACAGAAACATTCCCGAGGTTGACGGAAAGAAAATTAAAAAAAGAAACACAGAAAGGATCTTTTCGCTCAACCCCATTCTGTCTCGTTGCATCTCTCCCTCTCTCTATATTTTGTCTCAACTGCTCCGGCGCTCTCCTTTCTCCTCTCTCTCCTCTCTCTCTCTCTCTCTGTCTCACGTCATGTGAGTTGAGGCGAGGCGAGCGCCGGTGATGAATGTAAATGTTGCCCCTCCCCTCGCTTGTTCTCCCAAATTACAGCAAACACCACCTCCTCCCTTTAGTCTCCGCTCTCACTGTCTGTCTGCATTTGCCCACAAGCCTGCGCTTCGTCCTCTGCTCTGCCGCCGGCGTGCACACGAACCCGTTTAGATACAGTACACAGATGCATGAGTCAGACGTGACAGTATACAGTGAGACGGAAAAAATTCCACCTCCAGCGTGTGTGTGATGCTTATTCTGTGCAGTGCGAAGGCCTCGGCTGCAGACACAGCCAGAATACACCTGCTTCATTACCCTCATCCTCGTATCGGTCACCGGGGACAGGCAGGATTTATCTTTTAAAAAGGCGCTGCACATTATTAGTTACTTTTTGTGGAGAGGACAGAAATGACAAATGTGATTTATGGCGCTACAGCAAATTTATCTGAAATGTTTGATTCAGGAATTGGGTCTCTGAGTGCAGACGGGAGGTGCAGGGGATTGAACCACCGACCTTCTGCTTGACCCTCTCTACCCTCCAAAGGGGCCGGAGGGGTTTGAGTTCAAAATCCCATCTGCCAACGTTCTTGAGTGGACCTCACTTTCTCACACACAAAGTTGCGGGTGCTCGGCCGGTTGAACTTGGTTGTTTTCCAACTTTGTGGCTTCCACAGTCCGACCGCACCTCCTCCGGTCGACCTCTCCCGGTAACAATCTACATAGAGCGATCCGTGAGGCGTCCAGCTTGATGTTGACGTGCGAGCGCAGAGACATTTAAATAGAACACCTCGCCGCTGCTTGTTCCTCCTGCCAATCTGTGTCCAATCAGGCCCAAAACAATCGATACCCGCTGAACGAAAGGGCGGACAGGTGAGCCCGAGGTTCTCCGGCTGCGGATCTGCCGCGTGCGGGACCTTTGGCTCGGCTCTCAGTTGCTGACAAGCGGACAGTTGGAGCTGGTGGAGCTTGATCGCCTGACGTCCGAGCAGAAATCCAGTACTGCCTTTCGTAGACTCAGCAAGAAAGAGAAAAGTGTCCTAACTTCTCCTTGAATTAGCTGTGAACGTTCTCTTCAGGGAATTAATGTGAAATATTCTCGTTAAAACGTCACATATTGATCATTATCACTGCTATCATCGTGCCATAGGACACGTTGTTGTCTCTCCTCCCATTATCTTTATCACCATCTTCAATATCATCAGACACTATCATCATTATCAATAAACCCCCCCCCCCCCGCTGGGCACTTTGTTCTTTGCAGTAGCTCCTGTGTTTGTTCTCCGTCACTTCAGTCCAACGTCAGCCACTCGTTTGGTCGACTGGAGCTCGGCCGCCCTGTCTCTCCGTCAAACACTGATTTGCATTTGCAAAGTCAAACAGGCTTAATAGACTTTTATTGGCATGAGGTGGCTGGGTGTTGAGGGGGGGGGGTTAAACAATGCAATATGCTAATACCAGAACATTGTGTACCAGGACGACAACAACAAAAACAGTCTCGTACACATGGAAACGTCCGACCCCTGCATCAGTAAATCCTTCTGCTTTTATTAAAACGTACATTAAAAGATGTTCTGACTGTAAAGAGCAAAACAAAGACGGGAGCAATGGGGGTTGTGGATTAAACCACATCCAATAATTCACAACATTTTAATATTTGCGATGCGCGTCCCAGCTCAGAGTGAACTTTGGCACGGAGGCACAGCGGATCCTGTCGCAGCAGCGTCTCCGCACAGTCCCCCCGAACTTGAGCCAAGGTTATTTTATTAGATAAGAATGTGGAAGTAATGGCCCCGGACCTGTGTTGTATCCTCACCTTGTTCTGGATAAGGGCCGGTGTGACAGGAGCACCTGTCGGCTGCGTGCCGCGCATCACATTCCATTAAGTAGATTACGCAACGTGCCGGAGCTGCAGCTTTATCTCTTCTCAAGTGAAACAAAGATAAGTGATAAAAAAAAATTAAAAAAAAGACTGGATGTGCTTTTGCTTGTTTTAGATCTCGGACTGTGGCCACACAAATCAAAGGCTGAATTCGTGCAGGATGAAGATAAAAAAAAAACAATCCAACTAGTTCCACATAAAGTGTACGAGGAGCAGAGTCCCCTCTCTGCCCTCTGAATAGTTGCAGTTGTCCTTGGATCGCTGGAGTCCAGCTGCTGAATCATGTGCGCTGGGTTTTAATATGAAGAGGAGACCGTGGCTGGTTTGAGGGATGAAGGAAAGAGGTGGAAGTGGACTCCTCTCCCGGCACGCAGACGTTAAGGGATGTTGTGATGCGCTGATAGCAGAGAGCACGGAACCTGTCTGATTTTATCCTGTGTTTCATGACACCGGGGCTGTGCAGGGGCTTCTTGAAGTAAAACAACATCACGACAGAACCACGTTTCCTCATTGTGCTGCACAACAGTATCTATATACAGTACCTTGGCTGTTATGTGACCATGCCGAGCCGTGATTGGACCGAATGACTCCATCGAGAGGCCTAAGCACGGCCTTTACGTTGTAATTTAGAATCCACCATGAAGTTTAACAGCGTGCAGTAAAACCTGAGCTCAGGAATCAAGTTACAGATTCAGAGCCCTTTATCCTAATGTACTGTTGGAATTACATCTGTATTCGACAACCGGGCTCCTCGTGATTAACGTCCAGCACCGATGTTTAGAGGCAAAGCAGGAGGAGGTCGTGAAAGCTGCATCGTGCACAGTGGGAAACCAGAGCGTGGAGGAGGTGATGTTTTTCTTCGATATCGTTCTCTTTGTGATTCTGTTGTTTTAAAATGGTAAAGTTCACTAATCAACAGTCATTAAATGGACGTTGTCAGTGTTTTTTGATTATTTTTCCATCTCTCAAAAAAAGCAGAGAAGTTGTGGCGAGCGTTCTGATCCAAGGTCAGCAGGGGGACACACGAGGCTTCGGGCTTGTCCGACTTAACCACTCAGCTGTCTCCGGGCCCGGGCATCGCTTTCCTCCGCGTCGCACCCTGCAGCGGTTTCTGTAATCAAGAAACCTATTCACCCGCATCTGTTTTATCTCTGCACTATATTTTTCCAAAATAATTTCTCCCCTCACTTCTTCTCCGTGACTTATATGGCAGCGGGGGGAAAAAAGCATCAACGGGAATTGTTTGTGCCGAAGATGGATCGAGTCACAGAGTCCCTGCAGAAACACACACTCTAAACCCACCTCGCCCAATAAGACACTGCTGCGACGCTGCTTCCCTCCGTGCACAGACCTGCCACTGTGTGCACGGTACATTTGGTACATGGGGTCGCACCTGACCGATATGTAACATCTCTGCAGCTCTGCGTTGCTGTACAGGAGAAACAGTGTGTTTTCTATACGGAGGGGAACAACGTCTCCGTGGGCCCAGAGCGACGCTGAGGGACGGGGAGTGTGCTGCTTCCTATACGAGCATTAACATCATGATGCTCGGTATCAGACGCCTGATTGATATTAAACCAGCTCAGATGACCTCATAGTCTCAGGCCAGAAGGGAGTCAGTGTGTTCAGGTGCATCCTCACATGTAATTCAGGCGGCAGCACGAGCGTGTACGTGGATTTTGTTCTTTCTTTCTTTCTCTTTTATATTTCTTTCTTTAATCTCTTGCTTTTCGTGATAAGCAAGACAACGGATGTTATTGTGAGTCGGAGTTTCAGTGACATGCAGTAGGTTGGGAGCGAGCCGTGTGCGCCCGCTCGGCCCCTGCAGTGGAAAGTAGGTTATTGTCTGTGATGCCCCGGAGCAGAGCGCAGAGCGAGCAACATGCCTGCTGCCTACAGTAATATCCACTTGGACTGTGCAGCATTAGGTTCTTTAACTTGTTAATTTCTGGGACAAACACTGATAGAACACTCTTTACCCCGGTGTCGTGTGAGGAATCAGTTTCTCAAATAGAAAAGCAAACAGTAGCACGCCTTCTGACTCGTTAACCTTCTGAATTAAAACTCGTTGAGGCCTCGTGTTTAACAAACTACCTGCTTGTCCTCGGAATACTGAAGAAACGACACTTTCTACCCCTGCGGTCCTGCTGCTGGTTCTGGTTCTGACTTCCACACAGTCCCCACACTGTTGTCTGGCATGTTGGTGATTTACGTGTTTAATCTCCTCGTCGTGCAGCTGCTTTCCCGTGTCCCCCCCCCCCCCCCCCCCCCCCCCTTTTTGAGATTCAGCTGCCCGGATGTAAACGTGCGCTCGGGGTCAGCGATACAAACACTTGTGTGAACGTTTGGGTCCAACAAGTCGTGCACGAGACTGTCGGCAGAATAATGGAGGCTGCTCCTCGTAGCCCCGCCCCCCCTCAAAGTGTGGAACTATATTTGTTGGTGGTATAGGCGTCGGGGCAGGAGCGACGGCAGGTGTGAAACAGATCAGTGTGTGTGTGTGTGTCTGTTTGAGATCCTGTGTGGGCAGCGGGGAAGTGGCGGCAGGATGCGTGTTGAGTTGTGAGTTGAAAGGGGCAGAGAAGAGCGCTGTGTGGGTGGTGTGTGTGTGTGTGTATCGTGTCTGAGTGCCTGTGTGTGTTTGTTAGTGTATTAGAATGTGTAAATGCATGTAGGTGACTGTTGTGTTGTTGTGTGTGTGTGTGTGTGTGTGTGTGTGTGTGTGTGTGTGTGTGTGTGTGCGTGTGTGTGTGTGTGTGCAGTAAGTGGCATTCTCTTTTTGTTCCCCACTAATGGCATCCTTAGCAGGGCTGTTACGATGGAAACCACGTTGCCACGGAAACACAGCCTGTCTCCATGAATTAGAAGTATTTCACTCCCTCTCTTAGCCTCTCTCAACCACTCTCTCACTTTGTCACACTCTCTCTCTCTCTCTCTCTCTCTCTGTGCCTCCCTCATCCTGTCTGTCCTCCTTTCCCCTATTCCTCTCTCTCTCTCTCTCTCTCTTTCTGTCTCTTCATCTCTGTTCCTCCTCTCCACTCGTCTCCCCTTAAACCTGACAGGGCAGCAGCTGACACCTGAGGAGAGGTGTGCATGTACATGAAACAGCGAGGGACGGACTGACAAGGAGAGAGAGAGAGAGGAGAGAGGAGAGAAGAGAGAGAAGAGAGAGAGAGAGAGAGAAGAGAGAGAGAGAGAGATTGAAAAGAGGAGTGGGGGTGGATTATTTTTGTGAGGCAAAAACTATCTCCGAGTGTGACGGAAAATGTGGGTGGAGGGACAGATAGAAGGATGTGACGGAAAGTGGAGAATTTAAAAGCGCTTGTTATAAGGCAGGGACCGAAAGTCTGTGGACAGATGTGAGGGACAAGCTCCAGATGTTTCATCCTGATGTGGAACAAACAAACTTATTGTCCCTGCTTGTATGAAGGCCTCTTCCCAACGAAATCATATGTAATCAAATTAAAAAGATCAATTATTCACGTGCTTATATAACTAAAATAATCCTGTTTTTAATATATAATTAATATATAGTTCCCTGAAGCCACAGAAGTCTTGTTGCAAGCTAAACAGGAAGTGTGAGATTGGAGTTTATTCAAATTTTTGTAGTCAGGAGAGAAAGATCTTGAACCATTAGCATAACGAATACAAAGGTCCAGGTATCGGAACATCTCCGTAAAAAACCTTCTCCACGTAGAGCTGCTAATCGTGAAAAAGCTCCACAGGGTTATTTGAAGAGTTTCCGTAAATTGAAAAGCGAGGGGGGGGGGGGGGGGGACTCAAACCCTGAAAAACCAGGTCATGTATAACGTGTGTATTGTCATGCTCACATTAAGAGAAGAGACACTTTCAGAGAGCAGGCATGAAATATTGAAATGAAAAGGGGCTTGATTAGAACGGAGTGTGGAGATAGGGCGAGTTAAAGGAGGCAGAGTCTTGTTCCACATATGGAGGGAATATAAAATTGGGCGAGAAAACGGAGAAGCAGAAAGAGAGAGAGAGAGAGAGAGAGAGAGAGAGAGAGATTGATTATGTGCTCCTAAGTGCTTTCGGCATTATTGGAACTGTACTGTCCTCCCTAACCAGGCGACTTGAATTAACATTGCAGGGAGCAGTGATAGAGAGCGGGGTGGGGGTGGGGGGGGGGGGAATGGAGAGATAGTGGGAGAGAGTGAGAGATGGAAGGAGGGCAGGAGGGTAAGGGGATGAAGGGGGTGAGCTGGCAACGGCGAGAGAGAGGGAAGAGCGAGGGTCTGGAGGGAGGATGGAGAGATGGATCGCATAACTGGGTTCAGAAGTAGGACAAAGAAAGAGCGGCAGAGAGACAAAGAGAAAGAGAAAGAGAGCGAGAGAAAGAGAAAGAGAAAGAGAAAGAGAAAGAGAAGAGAGAGAGAAAGAGAGCGAGAGCATTCGGGTTGAGACGACTCGCAAGACAAAAGCCAAATTGAAAAATCAACACGCTAAACTCTATAAATTCCGGCTGAGTGCTGTGCATAATAATCCATTAGGAGCATAATAACTTTAGAAATTTGACTTTAAATATTCATTTTAAAACGCTGAATCGTCGAAAACGGAAAAAAAAACTACCATTTGGGGAATAATAATAATCCAATCAGGACGAGGAGGGAAAAGATAAAAAACAGGAGGGCGAGAGACAGAGACGTGAGTTGAAAGAGAACGGGCAGATGGGTTTGGATAAAGTTCAAATAGACGAGCGGAAGGGCGGCGGTTGTGTATCTCGCCAGGAAACAGGGGAAAGGACAGTTAAGGACACGCAGGGAAGGGAAGGTTGAGCGTGGGAAAGGAGGACGTGTGTGTGTGTGTGTGTGTGTGTGTGTGTGTGTGTGTGTGTGTGTGTGAGTGTGTGTGAGGCGAACGGACGCTGATGGAAAGGAGGGATGGGAGTGACACGTGCAGACGGAGGGAGAGGAGGAGAGAGGAGGAGGAGGAGAGGAGAGGAGGAGGAGAGGAGGAGGAAAGGAGGACGTGCGTGTGTGTGTGTGTGTGTGTGAGGCGGACGGAGGCTGATGAAAAGAGGGATGGAGTGACACGGAGACAGGAGAGAGAGAGAGAGGAGAGAGAGGATGTGGAGGAGGATAGAGAGTGAGAGGAGAGCGAGGGAGAGGAGGATGGATGTGAAGCGACAAAGCTGGAGGAATAAAATGTGTAACGAAGTAGTAAAAAAAAAACTCATGCAAACTTAAAGAGGCGTTTGTCTGTTGTCCCTCCTCCTCTCCTCGCTCCTCCATCCTCCTCCTCCTCCTCCTCCTCCTCCTCCTCCTCCTCCTGACTCCTCCTCCTCCTCCTGCTCCTCCTCCTCCTCCTCCTCCTCCTCCTCTCCAGGTGAAGAGACGAAGCTCACGCTGCACGTTTACCTTGATCATACGTGTCATTCTGTGCCGAGACGTCCGAAAAAAGAGGCGTCGGCTTGGAAAAAGTGGACATTTTGGTTTTGCTGTTTTGCAGGAGGCCCGTTTGAGAGGCTGCTATATTTTAAATTGATCACCACATACATTCAGATTGTGTTTTTCCATTTTGCGCAGACGCAAATGTGCCGATTTTTTAGCGGAATCGTCTTCGTGCTTCCACTGAGCCTGACGGCAGCTAATCGATGTTTCTGATATCCGATCTCCCTTCTGTTCGCTACACGACAAACCACCAAGCTGAAAAACCTCCGTCAAAAATCAAACTCCCTCCGTCCCTCTCTCCTTTCACACCCGTTCCCTCCCCCCCCCCCGTCTTTCCCCTGCCTCCCCCTGATTGGAGGGGAGTGACCCCTGCCCCCCCGCCGCCCGCTCAGGCCAGACACATAAAGCAAACATCAACTCGTGCTTTACTCTGCATGCCGAGCGCATTACTCTGAGGGGGGCAGGGTGGCGGCCTGATGGAAATGAAATTCCAGTGATGGAGCACCTGCCTCTTTAGTCTAATGAGAATTCTGGTCAGGTGATAATTTAATATCACTGAGGAGGCGGAGCCGGGGATTTTTCTGGTTATTTCGGATTATAGCTTTTCTGCCAGGTGTGAGAATTCCATCGATGAGATAATCCTGACTTTTTATGACGGTTGATGAAAACACACGACGGACAACACTGTGAAAATACTTACAAAAGTATTATCAGCTAATTGTATTCAAAGAATCAGAATAAAAACACGTGATGTATTTGTTATTATATAAGGCTTTTTGACCCTAGCTGCATTTTGCAGGTTTAAATAAATGTAGAGCAGTAAAAAAAAGTACAATACTCAGGATTTAAAGTTTACAAATATTTAATAAATACGTATAATTACTTAACGTATGAACTTAGTTTACTGTCCGCAGTGGTTGGAAACAAAGGGACATGAATATATTATAATGCAAAAATGTAATATTAATGTCACACTGCTTCAAATCTCGTGGTCCTCCTGTTCACGGTGTGTGTCCATCACGTCCCAGCTGGTCGGCTCCTGCTCTCCTTAAAAAAAAAAAAACAAGCCCTAAATAGATTTGCTTTTGTCTCGACCAGTGAACCTGCAGTTTGGATATTTCAGATGTCTCGTTTTGAAAGCGCACATATTAAAGTGCACGCTGGCCGAGCTCCTGTTGCAGCTGACAAATGGTGCCGAGTGCCGTTGGATGTAATGTGACCTAACTTCATCGCAGTTATATTTATATATTTGTCTTTGTTTTGATCTTTTATGAAGGTGGTTTTTTTGTGGGTTGGTGAAATTCATAATTACAAAAATCAAGTTTATCCGCTCTGTTATATATGTTACATTTAATCCAACGAGTCCCTATGTGGGGAGAAATGCGAATCAATATTAACCCATTTATTGCACTAATTCACACACTGCAGGTTATTGTGTTTAATAAAACATTGCATAAGCTGCGACTGTGTTTTTGCACTTTGCTCCTTTCTATATATCCTGAAGCGAACGCACTCAGTATGCACACGGAGTATATGTGCGTCTACATGAGTGTGTTATTGATACTATGTCGACTCACTTACTGGACCGAAGCCCAGCGTGTGTGTACCTGCGCAGTAAATACTCTCGCTCCACTCGCGCTCAGCCGGTGCTTGTGCTTTGCATTACTGCCGCTTTCAGGGTTCATATCCTGAAAGTACTCCCGAGCCAACTCATCACGCAAACTCACGGTAATGCAAAGCACACGGCGCCGCACAGTGCAGCGCTGTTCCTCCATTACCTGCTGTGGGATTTGTCTGGCGAATGCAAAGCCCGCCTGACTCCGTCTGATTCATGATGTTGCAGGCGCTGCTCGGGTTTACGGCTGCCACCAGTTTATACCTGCACGTCCCCATGCTGGGTTCATGCTTGGAGAGGAGGTGCAACTGTATTTGTTTTACTGTGTGTGTTGTGTGCTTTTTTTGTGTGGCTACTAATGTGTGTGTGTGTGTGTGTGTGTGTGTGTGTGGTGTGTGTGTGTGCTAATGCGCCACGGTTTTTACCAGGTTATGGAAGTTATTTATAGCATCTTTATTTCAAAAATTCATAGATTTTAATTAAGTATTCAGATTGTTTGGATGAAGCCAGAGACAGAGGAGAGCTGTGATGAGGTGAAGAGGGAGTGGAGCAGCATTAACAAGGCGGGGCGGGGGGGGGGGGGGGGGGGGGGGGGGGGGGGATTATGTTGTGTGGATGCAGATGAAATAACAAACGTTATTCTTTTGACTCTTTTTGACATGAAGCCTGGATGACGCAGCAGTGCCAGTATGTCCAATAAGTACAGTAGCTGCCATTAAAGACATGCACAGCGTTAAACTGGGACCAGTGTGTGTGTGTGTGTGTGTGTGTGTGTGTGTGTGAGAGAGCTACATGCATGTGTAAGTGTGTATGTGCGACTCCAGATGCATGATTCCACTTCTGTTGGCTGACACATCATGCAGGAGGGTGAAGAAAGTGGGTGTGACTGCCACATCTGGTGTGTGTGTGTGTGTCTGTGTCTCAATGTACACACACGTGTGGAACATGTACACTTGCTTTCAATTGTGCACGTTTGTTGCAGCACTCAAGCTTTACGTGTGTGCATTCATTCATGTGTGCATGTGCACACAAAGGCGCAGCGAGCGAGAGGAAGAATAGCTCGCACCTCCTCAGTGTGTATTCTGTGGCTGCTGTTGCAACCAACTGTCAGGCGGAGACAGGAGGGAGGGAGGAAGGGGGGGGGGGGGGGGGGGGGGGGGGGGGGGGGATGGGAGCAGGCGGATGAGGTGTGAAACCATAACCGGTGCTTATGGATGTAGAGAACCATACATCAGAGGCGTTGGTGCTCATGAAATCACATGTAAAGGGTTAATTGTCCGGTGAAGGGTTTATAGCCGATTTGAATCCATTATAACCGAGCTGCGAACCAGTGGCTGGAAGGAAGGGGGGGGGGGGGGGGGGGGATTAAACCCTCCTCATCACAATGTTTGCACATTCTAAGAAATCACAATATTTCGAGGCTGTGAACTTTGTAGTGTAACGTTTCAACTTGGTCGCTTGTTAATCGCGTCATATCCTCTTTGCTTACGCTATAACTTCCGTAATATGAAGAATAAACACGCTGCCACGCAGTTAGCTTTAGTCGGCAGTAGATATAATAATATATCATTTTAGATAAGTGATATGCAAATAAAGTTATTATTATTATGTATATTGGATGAAGCTTTTTAATTGTGTAAATGTGCACACAATAGAATATGTCCTACTGAAATCTAGTTACATGAATAACCATAAAATAGAAATGGTCTGAGCAGTGAAATTCCAAATGTGTTTACCAGACAAAGTAAAAATTGTCTGTTTAAAAAAAGAGACGTGTGTGAATCGCAGCTGTTCTTCATCCTGTCTCTGTCTCTGTCTCTGTCTCTCTCTGTCTCTCTCTCTGTCTCTGTCTCTCTGTCTCTGTCTCTGTCTCTGTCTCTCTGTCTCTGTCTCTGTCTCTGTCTCTGCTCTCTTCTGTCTCTGTCTGCTGTCTCTGTTCTGTCTTCTTCTGTCTATGTCTCTCTTCTCTGTCTTGTCTCTCTCTTGTCTTGTCTCTCTGTCTTGTGTCTCTGTCTCTGTCTTGCTCGTTTCTCTTACTTCTCTCTCTTCTCTGTCTCTCTGTCTCTATCTCTTGTCTCTGTCTCTCTCTGTCTCTGTCTCTCTCTATCTCTCTCTCTCGTCTCTGTCTCTCTCTTCTCTCTCTTCTCTCTCTGTCTCTGTCTCTGTCTCTGTCTCTCTCTCTCTCTCATCTCTCTCTCTCTCTCTCGTCTCGTCTTCTCTGTCTCTCTCTCTCTCTCTCTCTCTCTCGTCTCTCTCTCTGTCTCTGTCTCTGTCTCTCTCTCTCTGTCTCTCTCTCTCTGTCTCTCTCTCTGTCTCTCTCTGTCTCTGTCTCTGTCTCTGTCCGTCTCTACTCCTTCCGTCTCTCTTTCATCGCCTACGCGGTGCCGCTCCAGTCTCTCCTCTGTCTGTCTTCGCTACGGCCCCTTCTGCTCACAGCCTCTCTTCTTCACTGTCCGACCTTTTCCATCCCCTACGCGAGTGCTGCCAGATCACCCTCTGTGATCTGTGGCTCACGGACACTCTCGTCGAGGCCTCTCTGTCTCCAGACCTGTTTCCATGCCCCCCCCACACACACACACACATGTTCCGGAGCACTGCTACAGGTCTGGTGTGCCTCTGCTGCTACTGGACCCATTTGCTTTTTAAACAGCTAAACCCTTCTCTCTCTCCCTCCTCCTCCCTTCTATCCGGGCCCTGCTCCTTCTGTTCATTTCATCGGTGTAAATCCGTGTCCGGCGGTGTGAAATCTGTTAATCGATCGTGACACTGATTGCAGGGGCCGCTGTTGTGCGGCGGCTGCGGCGACACGGGAGCCGGGAGGATGGAGAAAGGGAGTGGATTGATGTGAGGTGTAGTGCACGTGAGCGAGAGAGTGCACGTGCAAATTGAGAGGGTGAGAGGACGGGCGAAACAGAAGGAGAGGAAGGGATGAAAGAGGGGGGGGGGGGGGGGGCACGTGCATGAGAGACAGGAAGAGAGAATAATGGCTCTGTGTGTGTGTGTGTGTGTGTGTGTGTGTCGGAGTGTGGGGGGGGGGTGAATGACATATTCCTAATTGTCAGGCTGAAGGTTGCTGGTTTAACGGCTTGATGACTCTAATGGGCTGTTGTGTGCCATTTAGATATTGTTGTGGTTAAAAGGCTTTGGCAGCCACAGGACTCCTGTCACGGCGAGAGAGAGAGAGAGAGAGAGAGAGAGAGAGAGAGAGAGAGAGAGAGAGAGAGAGAGAGAGAGAGAGAGAGAGAGAGAGAGAGAGAGAGAGAGAGAGAGAGAGAGAGAGAGAGAGAGAGAGCAACGCAGTGTTAAAATGATTTCATCTTTATTTATTCTCAGCGTTAAACATTTCTCTGATATCTGGAGCAAATGGGTCACATCACTAATCTAAACATCTGGAAGTAAATGAACAGCTGTTGACCTCGTGTCCTTCAGCTGAGGTTGGTTTGACCCCGTGTGATTGAACAACAGGCCACAGCGTCGCCCTTCATATCTCAATATACAGACGCTTATTCCCGCTCAGCAGATTGAAAAGAAAATGTTCCCGTTCCTAAAATTGATTGAAAATGGTCAGGTAGCAAAAATCAATGGCCAAAGAAAATGGAGAAAAGTAGCCTGTTGGTAATGAGTCCTCCAAAGTGCACGGCCTCAGATCTACCGTGTAATACCACATATTAAAGTATATTAAATATCAGGCTTTGGATAACTTCTGCAAAAACTCGAGGTAAACTTCAGTGCAATACGTCACCACAGCGAGATGTCAGTCCTCTTATCCGGGATAATGTGTCTTCAGTTTTGCACCGTGGGAGGAATTGCATCCGCGTCGTCCATCTTGTATTTACCGTGTACGACGCCGGGGAAGTGAGGGAGGTTCTGGGACAAGGAACGATACAGTTTGAAGTATTCATAAATCCAGCAGCTAGTTTTTGACTCCGTCCGTCTGTCCTGAAGCAAAACGACCTCTCACATCTGTGGAACGTGCAGCTCTCGCCCGCTGCTGCCTTGTCTTTCTTCAAGCTTCACTGGCTCAACTTGGTTTTAATGAGGCCTCGCGCACAGACGCACGCACACAGGTAACCACGAGTGCATGACAAGACGGGATCTGACGGTGACATAACGAGGGAGCGTCCCGACGCGTTAGCATCACAGAGAGGCAGCGCTACAAGAGCCGGGTGGCGAGGGAGAGAGGTACGAGGAGAGGAGCATGCAGATTGGCTTATTGTCTTAGCCCGTCTTCTAACATGTTCTGTTGTGGAGACAAATCCTCGCCGCTGTCACGCCAATAAAGCAGATTTGAGTTTTAATTTTCCCGCAGCCTCCCGAGCGAGGGATGGTGACGGAGACAGATAGAGGGTGGTCTGTTTGCAGAAGGAACCTCTCTCGGTTTTCATTTTATCACGTGCCTCCGTGTAATTTCTTCCTCTCATCATTTCAGCGATGCGGAACATTTGTTACATCTGTCACGGAGCCACCGCGGCGTCGACCCCGGCGCCCTCCGCTTCTCGAGGTGCCGGAGAACGAGGACTCGAGGCTGATTCCGCTGGTTGCGCTCGTTAAGTCCGCGTGGAGGAGAGAACGCCGGCTAAATGCCTGAAATGTAAAATGCAGGGGACGGGCGGAGGAGATAAAAGAGGAGGGAGATAGAGAGGGTAGTCTTTGCTTTGGGAAGTGGAGAGGCGAGGAAGAGGAGGAGGAGGAGGAGGAGGAGGAGGAGGGAGATAGAGAGGGTAGTCTTTGCTTTGGGAAGTGGAGAGGCGAGGAAGAGGAGGAGGAGGAGGAGGGAGATAGAGAGGGTGGTCTCAGCGCTGACAGTGACTGAGAGCAGGCCTTTATCATGTTGCCAGGAAAAGAACACAGAAGCACATATCAACCGTACTCTCACTCTATTTCCTTTTGCTCTCCGCTCGCCCCCTCCTCCTCCTCCTCCTCCTCCTCCTCCTCCTCCTCCTCAGCCCTCGCTCTTCCTCTTTCGGGCGGTTGCATGTTTCACTCTTTTCCATAGGCCGACAGTCTTGAGGGTAAACGTTGACCTCGGCCCTTGCTGTGATGCATACATATCACATGTTGGAGATGAAGAGTAGAACTGGGGGTGAGGTGAGGAAACCAAGTAGTGGATGTGGCAGAATTCAGTCATTGTGGTGTGAGGTGGTGGAGAAGAAGCCCCAGCATGATGATGGCTCTGGGCCCACGACTGACAGCGCAGCCCAGGTGCACCCTGGGATGCAGGATAGATGGAGGGAGGGAGGGAGGAAGGAACTGAAGAAGACGCCGTAGAGAAACGTAGCAGGGGAGGGCTGAGAAGAAGAAGAAGGACGGGTGGGGTGTCGAAGGACGAGGAGGAGGAGGGAGAGCGGGAGATAATAGGAGGAGAGACGAAGAGTGGAGAGTTGAGGGCAAGCAAGAGCAGGAGATTGAGATCAGTAGATATGACCGGAGTGGAGGAGATAGCGGCGGACGGAGAGAGCGGAGGGGGAATAAATGGATAAATAACCTTATCTGAAACTTAGCGTCTCCCTCACTCCCCACTGCCTCGTTTCCACCGCATTCAAAAACCCACTAACGCCCGCTGACATCTGGGTTCTGTCTTCAGTGGAAAGGTTACAATCAGCATTCACGCTTATTTATCGGCTCCGTCTCCGAGTGGCAGTGATGCAAACAGTCCATTCAGTTTTCCCCCCCCCCCCGTTCCCGTGTGACGCTACGACGCACATCATGGAGGCAATAAAGGCTCATTGCCTCCATCTGTAACTTCTGTGACTCGGCTCGGCCTCGGATTCCATCCGTCTGTGTTCAACCAGCTTCGGCATCGTTCAGTCGCCATTGAGACACGGTCACTGGCCCGTGTGCTGCTTTCTAGTGTTTACTAGCACTACGAGAGTGTTGTTGTTGTTGTTGTTGTCGTCTAGTTGAGAACAGATCAGCTAAAAGCAGCGAAACATCCCACATCAATGAAAACAGCATGAAGTCTTATTAGGAAGCTCTGGAGTGTGAGGTTCATGTTTATTTACTGCAGTGCTGAAAATACACGTGTGTATTTTATCGTGTTAACGTGTTTTAAAACTTGACTTTCACCGGAGTGTGACTTTAACTGTGTTTCTAAAGTTGGTCACCTGAGCTGGAAACCACTGTCTCCAGTGGACTTTTTAATGTGACCCCTGTGAAATTCTTAAATATGCTTGAGAGCTATATTCGTCTGAAGCATCTGAAAGTCGACCTTCAGAAAGAAACAGGCACCGAATCTTATTTCATTATTTAATTAAACTTTGCTGCTGGGTTTGGTTTGGGTTGTAAATCCAGTAATAACTATATAAGTATATTATATGTGAATGTGGCTTTTTGTGCATAACAAAATGATGTCAGCTAAATTAATGAAATGCTTGTGAAGTAATGGTCGGTTACCACAGTAGGAATCAAACTCGTTATCCAGGCATGATGGTGCTTATGTTTTAAACAGTATATTAGAACAAATCAACTAACCCACTAACCCACTAAATCATTTCATCCATAGGTTCAACACCTGCTTATTATTAAATATGATTTATACTGAGCTTACATTTTGAGACAAATTCACAGATACAAAAGCTCGACTGGCTTCACACATGTTGGAGACTCACCCTTCCCTCCAGCCTCCATATACACACACACACACACACACACACACACACACACACACACACACACACACACACACACACACACACACACACACACACACACACACAGAAGGAACTATTACTAATCTACAAGGACCAGGGGACAAACAAGTGCAGCAGCAGGAAAAGCATCAGACTGCAGCGGCCCCTCAGTGGGTCGTCTGCTAAACTTAGAGCAGAAATGGGCCAGAAAGAAACGATCTGTGCCTGCAGTAGTGTGTGTGTGTGTCTGTGTGTGTGTGCGTGTGTGTGTGTGTGTGTGCGTGTCTTGAGTGTTAAGTGGTATTAGCTTCCATTCACACACACTCTGATTGTGTTAAGATGTGAAACAAAACACTCGCTCCTGCATTGTGTCTCTTACGCGGCTTAATTTGTTCCTTCCAGTTTCTTTTTGTACTTCTTGTTTCCTCGTCTCTTCATCCTCTTCGGATCCGCGGAGGCTCGGGCGGCGCCGCGGCAGTGTCGCCGCAGTCAAAGTCACGTTGAGTCAAAATTAGTCAAAATATTTTAATGAAGACCTGTGCGTTTTTTTTTAACTTTAATTAAGGTTCAAAAGTACTTAAAATAAGGTCACTGTTAATTAGATGATGGTCTGACAAACGTGCGAGCTAATTAAGCTTGTATGTGTTTGATTAAAGATAAGTCGGCTTCCACGATAAGAAATGTGATGATGAGGCACGAGAAACGCCAAGTGGAGGGAAGAGAGAAGACGGGGACTGAGGGGAGGTTTAATTGAGGTAGAGATAATAAGTGTGTGTGTGTGTGTGTGTGTGTGTGTGTGTGTGTGTGTGTGTGTGTGTGTGTGTGTGTGTGTGTGTGTGTGTGTGTGTGTGTGTGTGTGTGTGTGGTGAGAAGGAGCGACAGAGGGGGGGGGGGGAAGAGAGAGAGAGGCGGGCTCGTCATCAATATGTAATTTTAACGCAAGTGGTGACGGTGGCTTGAGCTCAGAGGCTTTATCAGAAATGAACGCTCTACAGTGTGTGTGTGTGTGTGTGTGTGTGTGTGTGTGTGTGTGTGTGTGAATAGCCGGTGGCTATGGTGAGTTTTTTATCTCCTGCCCACTGTCTTTTAAATTCACTATATTTAAGCGAGGGCCAGCTGTTCCCCCCCCCCCCCCCTTCCTCCTGCCTCAACTCCTACTCTCCTGCTTTCTCTTCTTCATCCCTCCATCCATCCTCTCTCTCTCTCTCTCTCTCTCTCTCTCTCTCTCTCTCTCTCTCTCTCTCTCTGGCCGCTCGTTCCATCAGGCAGTGCAGCAGCAGCCGTCAATAGCAGCACCCCCCCCCCCCCTCCCCCCACTCAGGTTCAAAGGGGCCTTCATAGGCAGGATGGAAATATGCTTTGCCAAAAAAAACTCCCAGCAACAGACACCATCATCCCTCCGCCTCTGAGCCGCTCTACCTTTCCATCTCCGTGTCTTTGTCTCTTCTTTCACACTCACTCTCTTCCTCTGAGTCGCTGCTTCCTCACAAATAATAATATGGGAAAAAAGAAATACCTGTACGCTGTTAAAGTTAACTTCAGACCTTAAAATCAATATATCGTTGCAGGGGAAATGTCAACCCGGTGCTGTTCCACGGGCTAATTAGGATGTAAGCCCTGGTTCCACATGATCTCACAGATTATCTCTGGCTCTTCTTGTGCAGTATTTTAGGATTGGGAACACATGACCCTCTTTTTTCTTTATTTATTAGAGTTTCACAGCTCGTATAGATCCGAACGAATGCAACCTGTGGAGAACCGTCCCCAAAATGCACACTTCCTATCTCTCCTTATCGAACACACTTACTCACCAGTGGCAGTGCAGCACGACTGCTGGTTGGGAGCGGGCAAAGACAAAAGGATTTCTAGGATAAGAACACAGTTTTATCTGTGGGAACCTAAAATACTTAAAAGACGTGAT
Source organism: Reinhardtius hippoglossoides (assembly GCA_006182925.3). Lineage (NCBI taxonomy): Eukaryota > Metazoa > Chordata > Actinopteri > Pleuronectiformes > Pleuronectidae > Reinhardtius > Reinhardtius hippoglossoides. Next base: position 19,353,472 of record CM031685.1, read on the forward strand.
ATCGGATCCATAGATTCACACAGGAAACAGGGCGTCTGCAGCCGACACGGTGGAACAGCGGGTTGTATTATACTCACTGAATGTGCTCTATGTGACCACTGTGCAACACACTTCTCTATTCATTGTGTGTGTGTGTTTGTGTGCACATGCATATTCCGTAGCCAGATTGGAAGTGGGTGTATTTCTTTTTGCAGCCACTGATGTGCCCCTATCTGTGTAATTGAAATACCTGAGTTACTGACTCTCTCTCTCCCTTCCAAGTCAAATAAGTTTCTCCAGGAGAGTGCACTCATTTGGAGGCTCAGGGGCAGAGCAGGCCGACCAAGGCCTTTCAACCATGGAACACACACACACACACACACAGAGAGACACACACAGCAAACACACACAAGTACATATAACGAGCAGCCCAGAGAGGCCAAATCTGCACAAATGAAGCATCCAGGCACAATTAGACACACAAACAGGCATCGAGGGACTCACACGCAAACGGCATAAACTGACACATACTGACACTGAATCACACATGACACGTCTTTATCTCACACACGTGTCACGTAGCAGAGGACACACACACACACACACACACACGTGTCCCGTCTCTCTCTGCCTCTCTCTCTGACAGCAGCAGTCCTCTGTGGTTGAACAAGTCAGGCTTAGCCTCCTCCTGCCTAAATGGCTGGCTGACTGCCTGACATGCACACACACACACACACACACACACACACACACACACACACACACACACACACACACACACACACACACACACACAGACACACACCTCAGTTTGCCTGCTCCATCACTGACTCCTGGCTTCTGCCCCTTCACTGCTCGCTCCATACAGGATCACAGCCGTCTGCCAGGCTGCCCGCTCCCCCTCCATTCATCCTATTGTCACCACGTTGTCCTCGGCCCCCGTCCCTCTGGAGGCTGCCGTCTTGGCCCCGTCCTCGCTGCTCTTTGTACATCTCTATCCTTTATTCTCGCTCGCTTAATTCCTTTTCTCTCTTGTTTTTTTCCCTCTTCCCTTATCTCCGCTCTCTTTCCCACAGTTTTATCTCCTCGTATCTCTGCATCTCTCTTGCCCCCCTTCCCCCCCCCGGCCTGACCATCCCCGCTGTATTGTGTGCCGTGGCGTATTGTTGTCTGTGTACAGTGGCCCGGCGCTGACGTCAGCTGTGGATGCACAGGGAAGAAGACAGGAAGCATATTTAAAGCCTCGCTGGCCGGCGCTCCTCGCCTGGCTGCCTGACTCGCTGGCCCGGCTTCCCCCTCTGGGAGTTTTAATACTCACTAATCGATCACCTTGTGCCAACAGAGGTGGTAATGTGGCCAGACCCTAATTATTGTTGCTGTAAATGAAGAGAGGTGTTTTGCAGCACTTCATTCTGCTCGAGCTTTCTTATCATCCGGCCCACGAGCTACGTTTCCTCACCCCCGTATCTCTCTCGCCCTCTTTCCCTGCTTCTGTCTTTTAGCATGTTTCTTCTTTCTCGAAGGCCAATGAAGATCCTGCAGACCTCTGGCACTCTGAATAAGTGCGTTGGACAGTACATTAATTCTGCTCTTAAGAAGAAGAGAGCGATAGAGAGAGGAAGCCATAGGAAATTGGGGGGGGGGGTGTACGCAGGATAAAGGAGGAGGCGAGAGTGTGCGCGAGTCTGGAAATTCAATTATAACTGTGCCCTGGCGGTAATTCCACTGGTATAAATGGGACGGCGGAGTGAGAGAAGAGATGGATGAAGGACGAGAGAGAAGGAAGGAATGGATTCAAGTTCCTCATCTGAGGAACATGACCACCAGCATCAGTATTTCACGCACGCAGCCTCGACGCCATCGAACCCGGCTTTAGATGCACATGTTTTCTTATTTCGCACAACATGGGGATAATGACATGTTTTCAACCACCGCTCATTATTCGGCAAAGTGTTTCACGTGTTCGTATCGTGCCTCGGCCCTGTGCATATACACGCTCTCACCCGGTGCAGTCCCTGATTACGTTATCGAACAGCAAGGTAACGGATCAACCCGCGTGCGTCCCCTGGGGGGGGCAGGTTAGCGTTTGATGTTGAGCGAGCCAGAGAGAGAGAGAGAGAGAGAGAGAGAGAGAGAGAGAGAGAGAGAGAGAGAGAGAGAGAGAGACCTAAGAAGCCGGGGGGAGATTTCGACACCCTGCCCCCCCCCAGCTGCCACCGAGTTCACTCAAAATCCTTTCAAAATAAACACTCATTCATGTTATGTATCACACAAATACACCAGAACACCAACACAGTGCATTGTACCTACAGTCGTTCTCTGACTCACACGTGCACAACCAACCGGCTCAGGACTTGTCTAGACTCACACTTCTCACCTCCTCCTCTCGTCCTGTCCAGCTCAATATTTCTCCTCAACACTTTGTGGCCCGGACGTCGGCGTGAGAGACGTTTATCTGAGGGTCGGCCGCGCTTTCTCCATCTCCGGCGTTCAGATTGAGCTTCTCCGAGTGGAGGGAAGTGCGTAAATGTTTAATACGAGGAGTGTTCAGGGGAGGTGTGTTTACAGCAGGAGACTCTACATCGTCTCAATGCGCTTGTGATAAAACAAACGGCTGAAAAACGACAGATGACATTGAGGACGGCAGCCTCGAGTCCCACTCCCCCCCCCCCATCCTCCAGCCACCCACGTGTACAAACTCATTAAAGGAGTCATAAAGGCAACTAATGAAAATCATGACCGGTATCATTACATTAGCCCACTGGTGTCCTCTCGCCTCGCTCCTCCGCGAGCGGGAGAGAATGAAAGCAGCTGAATTAATGCTCGCACCAGTGATGTCACAAACCCGCCGCCGTCCTCTGAGTAGCTGCTGTCCTCCTGTGTGCGTAGAGCCGAGCACGTTACAGTCCAGGACAGTGCTGTTAGGTAACCGCTGTGTGTGTTTGTGTCTTCTCTCCCAGGACGACGACTCCATGTTCTTTCAGTTCGGCCCCTCCATCGAGCAGCAGGCTTCGGTCATACTCAACATCATGGAGGAGTACGACTGGTACATCTTCTCCATCGTCACCACCTACTACCCGGGTTACCAGGACTTTGTCACCAAGGTAACCGCGCTCAGCCGAGACATGGACGTGGAGGAAATAAAACACAGACCAACGTTATTACAGTGAGGGAGGGTGAAGGAAGGGAGGAAGTTTTAGGCAGAAGTATTTATTGTTATTAACTTGTCACAGCGGCCACACACCATCAGTCTCCATGTGGAGCTGTTCTATCGCACACATATATCTAAACCTCGACTCCTCTCGCCAAACGAATGTGTCTGTGTCCTCTCCGTCTGTCTCCTAGGATCTAATGTGCACTTCTGTCGGAGAAGGGGGCTCGGTGTATAACATGGGGTGGAGAGCACGAGGGATAAAGAGTCAAATCACTTTCAATATCTTAATATCACAATGAAAATCAGCCCTGTTCTGTGTAATATATACTTCAAAATCCAGAAGGATGCTCAGAGAGATCAGACCTTTGCCAAGGCTGATTTTATTTCTTTGCGAAATTTACAAAAATGTGGAACAAAAACATCTTATCTTGCCACGTTAAAGAAATTGGAAAACAATCCCCCGATCAAATTGTACGAGTTCTTCCGTGAGTCACGTCCCACCCCTCCACAAACTTTCATGGAAATCGGTTCAGCTGCTTTTTTGAGAAATCCAGCTGCAGACAAACAAACAGCAATAAAGACATAAGCTCCTTGGTGGAGCTAATTAACAAGCTTTTAGTATCTGATGCTGATTAAACACAAGTTAGCAGAACATTCAGAGGTTGGTGTGAACTGGACCTCCCCTCGGATAATCCCAGTTGTGTTTAATCTAACTGCTTCACGCTCGTCTAATGAATTCATCGGTTACTTACTGACTAGTGAGACAGAAACTAGTTTACATGTATACATAAATCCATTGTTTGAGAATCCCTGACATGACAACAAGCTAATCCCCCTGTGTTTCCTTCGCTCAGATCCGCAGCACCATCGAGAACAGCTTCGTGGGCTGGGAACTGGAGGAAGTGATATTACTCGACATGTCCGTGGACGACGGAGATTCAAAGATCCAGAACCAGCTGAAGAAGCTGCAGAGCCCGGTCATTCTTCTCTACTGCACAAAGGAAGAGGCCAACACCATCTTCGAGGTGGCCCACTCTGTCGGGATCACCGGCTACGGCTACACGTGGATCGTGCCCTCGCTGGTAGCGGAGACACCATCGTCGTGCCTGCGGAGTTCCCCACAGGTACGGAAACACGTCAGCGTCAAAATGAGGAGTAACAATGGGATTATAGCTTTTTATCTCGGCGTGGAAAACGACTTGCCTTGAGCTGGGATCCTAAACCCTCTGTAAGGACAACAATTAGATTTCATGCAGCGTTTGGTTGATGTTTATCAAAAAGAAGCGTGAACGCACGCGTCTACGCAGGTGGCCTCGGTCTCTAACTCTGCAGAGACATCACAGACAGAGAGGTCAGTGATGCTGTACAATCTAATCTCACATCTCGCCTGTACAGGGACAATCAGGAGGTAATGGGCTCGTGTCACGTTATCACGCTTTTGAGCCACGTCACAGAATTCAACTTGAACCGTTGTAATCATTCATGAAGCTGTGAGAGATGAGAATAGAATAAGGAAATTGGCTGGGCGTCTCCAAAAACGTTCACAAGAAGAAGTGATAACAAAGAAATAATAATCGAAATGTTGCTCTTTATTACAGTTTAGATAAATATGGGCTGGAGATGAGCTTTAAAAACGACATGAGCACCATTTCTCTGTGATGCAACCAGTCAGAGTCAAAGTCCCAACAAACAGTTCAACCTCCGTCAGCTCATATCTCCCTTAATTGTGATCTGAGAAATTTCGTCTGATGATTTGATTCAAAATTAAATCGGGACGTCTCTTCTTTTTGTCAAATCCCTGTCCAATAAACTTAAAAGCTCAAAAACATCTTTATTCCATCGCTCGGCATTGTTTTTCCAAATTTAGTTTTTTTACTTTTCGTCTCTTTCGACTTTTCTTCTCCTGCGAGACAAAAAAAACAACAACCTGACCTTTCCTAACAAGTGAGGGAGCATCTCCCCCCCCCCCATCACAACACCACTGGAGGTCATTGTAACCTTTGAAGGTCAAACGTGGAACCAAAGTGACATCTAAGTTGGGGAGCACAAAACCACTCAACCTGCTCGCACAGTCCGTCAGGCACCACCTGTCACACCGCGTCATGTAACAGCACTTCTCAGCCCTCGGGGGGGGCGGACAGACACTTTTTTAGAAAGGCCAGCTCGCAGTCGGAATCAAACCTCCGTCAGTGATGCCGCCGCCGCCGCCGTCACCGCCGCAACTAATGGAACTTTCCCGTGACTTTGGTCGGTTCCACTCTCTGCGGCAGAGTTAAACCGAGGAGCAGGTTGTATATGGGCGCCATAATTTGTTGGTGTTTGGCGCGTTGATTTACGGCGAAGGCGAGATATTACACCCCCGCCTGTCCTCGGCAGTTTCTGGGAAATGGTGGCCAGGCCGAACCTGAAATCGTTTCGCTGTTCACTCACTGTAATTCAAACTTTTTTTTTTTTACCTCTGCTCCCTTATTGGCGTCCATGGATGATTTACTCTAAATTGGAGTTAGTTGTGTGCCGTGCGCCTGCGTGTGCGCCTGTGTGTGTGTGTGTGTGTGTTTGTTTCCTCTTGTGTGTAATGTCGTTGTGCATTTGTCTGTGAAATGTGCGCTTGGTTCATGATTTAATTTGCATGAGAAACTAATGGGTGAGTGTAATCAAATGTGTGTGTGTGTTTGTGTGTACAAGGTGAGTGTTTACTTGCAGGACAGGGTGAACAAAACTAAGTGTGTGTGTGTTTGTGTCATTTTGCCTTTTCCAAATTAGGGTTCCACTCTATAAAGTTTGATATATCACCGTATCAGTTATGTAAATCAACACAACAACTTCCCTCTTGATTTATGTTGCCACGGAGATAATCGTGACTCGTGATTGCGGAGCGGAGCTGGCGCTGGGGCTGCGTTGATGGACACACACAAAGCTTTCTGAGCTCGCGCCGAATTATCATGGGATTAATCATCGTGAGTCGTGATGACAGATCACTGGCTAAATGTCAGTCACTCATTTAACGTGTGATGGGTGTGATTCAGAATTCACCATTTCACAAGACACTCAGAGAAGCTCTGTCGTGTGAGTGTCTATCTGTGTTTTATACATTAAAGCAGAATCAGCTCTTTCAATCTGGGCCCTGGGTTTATACATGTGAGTGTGTAAATGAAAACACACGTAATCAGTCCAATGCAATGTAATCTAATGGGGCAACTGCAACAGTTTGTTATATGTCCACTAAAAGGCAGCGAGGTAGCGAGAATGCCCTGCATACGGAGGATTGTGTCCTCTGCTGCATGGCTTCCTCCCTTCTCTCTCTCTCTCTCTCTCTCTCTCTCTCTCTCTCTCTCTCTCTCTCTCTCCATTACAAGTTTATACTTAAACACGAGCCGTGCACTTGTGGAACTCAATCATCCAGTCGACCCCTTCGCTCTGCCTCCCAACCTCAGCCGCAGGAAAGCCGCACGAAGCCTGTAGCAGCAGTCAACCACACCAACTTGTGAACCTGCACGCAGCCAGACGACGCCGCGGCCCAGCGTGCGGCTGATGGCGTCGTGGTGTGTGCCGCGGGTTCAGGGTTCAGCGGAAGGTGCGCCCTGGCTGTGGGGCTAATTTGCTCACGAGGCGCGATTAATAATTTTGCGCCCGTGTGTGATGAAGAGCCTCCACTTTCTGCTGGGTGACTCCACTGATGCCTTCCTTAAGTGGCGCTCTGGGGAACTAGCTCTCCTCCTGCTCCCTACCTTCCTTCTTCCTTTCTTCCCTTCCCTCCTAATTTCATGCCGTTGTTCCTTCGCTTCTCTGTGTTTTCTGCCTCCTCTGACTCTCTCTGCATCTTTGTGTCTGAGTTTCTGCCCTCGTTCTTTTCCTCGTCCTCCCTCTTTGCTCTCTCTCCTCTCTCTCTCTCTCTTCTCTCTCTCTCTCTCTCTCTCTCTCTCTCTCTCTCTCTCTCTCTCTCTCTCTCTCTCTCTCTCTCTCTCTCTCCTCCTGATCAGAGTGGCACATCACCGCCGCACCGACTGTGCCAACGCAACCTCCCCATCTGACATCACTGACAATAAATAAGCCGTTTCCAAAAATACCCAGTCATACGTTAGTTCCGCTGTCACGATCTCCAATCAGGTCGCCTTGCGTGTGGTCGCAGTGTTTGTGATTTCCTCTGCGTACGTGTGTTTGTGTCAGTGACAGCGAGAGACAGCCGCCGCCTTCAAACAGAGACAGGAGCCACTTTACTGGACAGGAAACAAAACCCAGCCCTGTACAGCTGCTGCAGTGCTGCTCAGCTATAAGGTTTCCAGCTGACATGTCTGTGTTATGACATTCAAACATGCCCCCCCGAGAGACGTATGAATATTTACTCTGTTCCCAAGATGTAGAAAAAGAATAAACCATGCAGCATATGCACATCTGCAGCACACACACACACACACACACACACACACACACACACACACACACACACACACACACACACACACACACACACACACACACACACACACACACACACACACACACACACACACACACACTCACAGCGTATGATCCTTCCCATTAAGTAATACGAGTTCTCTGTATGAAAGGGAAGCAGCGCTGGGAGTGAGTGAGTGTTGAGAACATGTCGACAGTGTGTGTGTGTGACATTAGATGTGGCCCCGGAGGGCCGGAGCTGTCAGCGCTGAGGCCCCCCCGAGGACGGCAGGTTGCCAGGGCGCCTGTCTATTTCTGCCCACTGACATGGTGGTGGAGTGGCTGACGTGTGGTCATACGCTGTCAGATAAATGCAGATCAGCTGATGGACGGAGAGGGCGACACATTAAAAGGCCGACAGAGAGACGGAGAGACAGATTAATTGGATTGAAGGCCGGGCGTGCTTCACCGGGAGCCACGTGACCCGAACCCCCGCGCTCGCCAAAGAGGAACGATCGCTTAACGTCCATTTTAAAGAACAACAAGGACACTTGTTGTTGAGAGATGCTTGAGACGAGGCCGGTCAAGTTCTCCATCCCGAAGTAAACAAATTAACGATTAGCGTGTCTGAGTTAATCATCTTATCAATAATGGCAGTTTAATATCAGTGGGACTCATTATCTAAAATGTCAGCGCTGTTCTAATAGAAAATGGCTCGGGGTTTTCCAAAGGACTGAACAATAAAAAACACACACTGATGAATGAATCTGCGTCCTCGAGGGAACGTGAAGGTAAATCACTGTCATTTCTGTTTGTGTGAGTCTGAGAGCGGAGGAAACATCCTCAGTCGGTCGTCCCCGGAGAAAGAACAGTTCTATCCAGCCACAGGTGCATCTCAAAAAGTTACAACATCACGATAAAGTTCAATATTTAGTTATTTAATAAAGTGACTCATTTTGAGAATTACAACCTACAGCTGAAATATAGAATATTTCATTTTGCATTTGAGGAAATTAACATTATACACATTATTATACACTATGAATACAGCGTGTACATGGCTGTTTGCAGAATGTTGTATCGAAGCATATTAACGGAAAGTTGACGGAGGGGGAAAATGTGCACGAGCAACAGGGATGACCGCACGCAGCCTTGAGTAGGTTGTCGAGCAGCCAGTTGGAGAAGTTGGGAGCGCTTCAGAGACTGGGGCTGGAGTCAGCGCATCCAGAACCAGCAGAACAGGCGTGTGCAGGAAACGGGCCGAACATCCGTAGTATCGAGCCGCTGCCGCACCAGCGACATCAGAGAGACGTCTTCCCCGGTTTCTCAGTGGTCAGAAGTCCTCTTTGCAAGATGAAAATATATAATTTGCATTTCATTTGGAAATCAAGGTCCCAGAGTCTGGAGGAAAAGGATTTTTGATTTTCACAAGCTTTAAGCCTTAATCACGGAAATATTCACTTCACGTGTTTCACTTTTTGAATTTAATTACCCAAAGAAATCGGCTTTTTCCACGATCTAAACAGCTGATTGAGCCGGTGAAAGGTCGTGAGGTCAGCGGAGGAGACGAGATGATAGACGGAGAAGAGAGAGAGAGAGAGAGAGAGAGAGAGAGAGAGAGATCGATTGGACGTTCATAAACAGACAGATTGTCAAACGAGAGACGGACTCAGACGGACAGATAGACAGACACAGCTTAACACAGACAGATGGACAAACACAGCAAGGTGATAGACGCTCACTCAGTCAGGATGCGAGCGCCTCTCTCGTCGCTGAGTCATCGCACAGCGAGCGCTCTGTCTCTTGGACTGTGTTCAAAACATGAAGTCTCTGTTGTACCTCCGCAGAATCATCCCCGTCCCTCCTCGCCTCACTTTCCCTCCATCTGTCCCTCCTCTTCCTCCTTTGTCTCTCCGTCGCTTCACTTCCCCATCTAATCCAACTCACCTCTCTCGCTCTCCTACTTCCTGCTTCCTGTGTTCTTACTAATCCGTCCGTCTAATCCTTCGATCTCAGCGTCTTTCCTCTTCTCCACGTCTCCTGATCTTTCTCTTCCCCTTTGCTTTCGCCCGTCCAGGTCTGCTCTCCGTGTCCTACGACGAGTGGGACTACGGCCTCGAGGCCCGTGTCCGCGACGGCGTGGCGATAATCACCATGGCGACCTCCACCATGATGATGGACCGCGGACCTCACACCCTGCTGAAGTCCGAGTGCCACGGAGCCCCTGAAAAGAAGACCCCCATCTCAGGCAACCCCAACGAAGTGCTCAGGTGAGGGAAGCTGGACTGGGCGCTAAGTCGATATGTTAAAGAACAAGTGTGAAGTCATAGATTTGATGATACAGTTCTGTCCAGAAATTAATCTTATCTATGGACGAGATGTGCGTTCCACAGACGGAGAGATTTGTGGAATCATTAGACAGACATCCCATAATGCAGCTCAACGGTGTCTTTAATGGGACAAATGCTGTATTTTGCTTCATTTTCACCCTCCAACATGTTCCTGACCAACCGGTGTGTTGTTTGGTAATTGTTGACAGTTTATTATGCTTAGAAATCATAAATCATTTTCTCGGGGTCGAGTTCATTGAGACATCTCGGTGTATTTGGCCTCAAGCTGATTTGCCGGTGCTTGTCCATCATCTCCCTCCCTGTGTTTGTAAACCAGCTCAGCGTCTTTCCTCTTGTGCACGAGCAGTAAAACAAGTTCACTTCCTCCGCCCTGAAGCTGCGGCTCTGCTGTGGACGATATAAACATCGAGAGCAGAGGCCATGCATCTCCGCAGCGCTCTCGTTTGTTCACCGTTATTTATTTACAATTACACTAATGTCTCCAAATTAATGTGGCAATGATTTATGAACGTTTAAACTGCTGCACACAGCAGCTTCGAGCCGGGGTTCAGGTGCCGTTACATCAACGGCAGCTTACTGGCATGCAGTGGATCAGTGTAACCATGACAACCGCGGATGCAGCAGAAGCTGGCGCACACACACACACACACACACACACACACACACTTCATCCCCTGCATACTGTGATCACCCCTATGTAATAATATCTTACACACGCTAACACCCCCTTCCTGAGGATAATCCGGCGCCACCCCCCCCCAGCTGTCCGGCCCAGCATCAGGCCTTTTGAACTGGGTGTGAAGCGGCGCGGCGCTCGGCGGCACTTTCCTCTGCTCGCGCCACCTAATTGGTCTCAGTGGCGCCGGTCGGCGAAACCTGTCGTGATGAGCCTCAGAGCTCAGGACAATGTTATACTCAGGGGCACTCGGTGTGTGTCTGCTGTAGAGGTGTGTGTGTCTGTGTGTGTGTGTGTGTTGTGAGATTATTTTAGTTTTTCACTGTTTTCCTGGAGAATAATTCATGGATCTTGATTTTTAAAAAGTTAGGCGTGTTTAGATAACTGATATCTATAGTGTGTGTGTGGGATTCGGTGCAGCTTGATTGAATTGAAGGAACTGTTTGGCCTTGGTGGAGGAACGAGCTCTCATTGCTTTTCTTTAGTAGTTTACATTCGTAGCTGTGCTTCCTGAGCGTCGTGATGACCCCACAGCTCACAAGAATACATCTTTTAATGCTATGATACAATGCCGAATGAAATCTAAATGTTTTGTTGGTTTAATATCAATCTACAGACATTTTTTTACACCACAATTACAGTAAATATTAAGAATTAAGAAATAAAAACTGCACTACAGTTGAGCACATTCCTCCGGCTCCACTCAACAGTGCCCCTGACCCACACACTCATAAATATCAGCCCTCTAAATACGTCATATTGTTTTTTAAGATCTACTAATTATTCTCGTTAAAATGATGAAAATGTTGGAAAACGCCCAATTTCATAATGTGAGAACATGAAATCCTGGATCCGCAGCAAAACTTTATGTGTTTCTTTTGCCTGAACATCAGTAGTTTTTGTGTAATCTTGCTTTCAAACAGTCAGCGGTGAAAACATAACTGTGTGTGTGTGTGTGTGTGTGTGTGTGTGTGTGTGTGTGTGTGTGTGTGTGTGTGTGTGTGTGTGTGTGTGTGTGTGTGTGTGTGTGTGTGTGTGTGTGTGTGTGTGTGTCACAGCTGCCGTCACTGTCTCGTTTCCTTCCTATACGATCGGGTATAAAAGCAGCTGTATCCTCCACAAGACTCAGTTACACAAGTGTGAGTCATTAATAACACGGACACACACTACACATACAAACACACGGTCCCTCTGCCATATAGATGTGTTTCCCTCACAAACACAAACACACACACAGCAGCTGGAGAACACAGGGGCCCTGCTATAGAAACCGGCAGCTCTTTGGACGCCTATGAGGGATGCGGATCAATGTTCTGCTCCAAACCGAACTGCATCCTGCACCGAGGCAGCGCGGCTTTGTTGTCCGTTCCAGGGAAGTCTTTAGATGTCACTTCAGCCCCTGTCTGCTGCGTGTTCGCTCCTTTCTGAGGCTTTCTGCATTTGTTTCACCGCTGCTTACCGCTCGGAGATAACAGTTTGGTTCGTGGCAGCTTCTGTTGCCCCAGAATACAATTCCCCTGCTCGGCTGGTGTGTGACTCGCTGCGGTCGACTCTGTTTGTCTAAACTCTGCTGTCGGGTCCTGGGCTGCTCTCGGGTCTCTGCTCCATCGGGTCCTCCTCTGTCCTCTCCTCTTCTGCCCTCTCTTCTTCTTTCCTCTCCTTTCCTCCTCTGTCCTCTCCTCTTCTCCCCTCTCTACTTCTGTCCTCTCTTCTTCTGCCTCCTTTCCTCTTTCCTTTCCTCCTCTGTCCTCTCTTTTATGTCCTCTTCTCTTCTCCCCTCTCTTGTTCTGTCCTCTCTTCCTCTGTCCTCTCCTTCGTTCCGTTCTTCTCCTCTGGGTGAAGATGAAAAGCTCATTATCAATTTCTTATGAGAGATTTTGTTTTTGACTTTTGACGCTGTCTGTTTTATCGTAGTTGGTTTTGTTTTGTGTTTGAGGGATGATGTAAAAGTGTTTTATGTTGTTTTGTTAATGTCTCAAAAAATATAATCTCCTCTCCTCTCCTCTCCTCTCCTCTCCTCTCTCTCCTCCTCTCCTCTCCTCTCCTCTCCTCTCCTCTCCTCTCCTCCTCTCCTCCTCTCCTGCTCTCCTCCTCTCCTCTCCTCTCCTCTCCTCTCCTCTCCTCTCCTCTCCTCTCCTCTCCCTCTCCTCTCCTCTCCTCTCCTCTCCTCTCCGCTCCAGACCTTATAATCTTATAATCAACTCAGCCCTGTGTTGATTAGATCAGTTGTAGGCGCTGGTAAGATCTTCGCCCCCCCGCTGCCTTAACTAAAGTTGTTTGGTGATAACCTTTGTCTTGGAGCGTTCAATCAGCAGATTAGCATTTGGCCTACAGTCCATACAGCAGCGAGGGAGTGAATGAGTGGCTGGCTGCCTGGTTTGCTGCTCGGTGGACTGGACGGCCGCCCCGCTGCTCGGCTGCTTCACCACTGAGTGAATCGATGGATGAGCAGATGAAAGATGGGCCGAGAGGGAAGCGACTCAAAGCTCTCGTGTAGGGTGGGGGGGGCGGGGGGGGGGAAACAACTCACTCTCCGGTGAATTCAAACACACCTTTAAAGGAATTCATTAATAAATCAGGTGGAGTCACAAGTATTCTCATTAAAGGGTATTTGATAGCCGGCGCGTAAACAAAGAATTCGTCTCCAAGGCTACGAGGGTGTCAGGTGTCGGACTCAACAGAACACTATTGGGCCTGGTTCTGCTAGAATCAGTGGAGAACAGGTTGGAACCCCCCCAGTTCTCGCCCCTCCTCTTTTTGCATTCTTCATATGGGATGGAAATAAAATACCGTTGGTGCAGCACGTCCATCAAAGTGTGTGTCTGTGTGTGTGTGTGTGTGTGTGTTAGTGGAATAAATGAACTCTCAGTTTTCGATTCCATTTCCATTGATTTCAGTTCTTTCAACCACCATTTTTCTGTTCAGCTTAACTATCGTTTGTTCCTCCATCACTTTCAGCCGCTCTGACGTTTCGATCCATTTCCCTCTAACGATTGTGATTGTTTATCCACTGATATTAGCTGTGTTAACAATTCACCTTTCAATGTCAGTGATCGGCCTCAGCTGTTGATATGTTTTTTAACGAAATATTTCAAACGATTATCTGGCATTTTTATTTCACTGTTTCTAACTGGTGGGCGGTTAAAGACCTGCAGATTGGGGTTAAGTTAACTGGAGGCTCCAGGTGTCGTCTCTGTACGTCGGCCCTGTGATATACTGGCGACCTGTCCAGGGTGTCGCCCGCCTCTCGCCCAGTGTCAGCTGGGATTAGCTCCAGCTCCAGCTCCAGCTCCAGCTCCCCCTGCGACCCTGGCAGGAGCAGCAGTATACACATGATGGACGGCTGGATTTCAACTTACTAACAAGCCTTCATGGACTCTTATTTTGTCCTCACATGAATTCTCTCCAACCGGCTGAGCTCCTCCACAGTCCTTTCACGTTCACAGCTGCAGAAGAAGCCCCCGGGTGCAGGTTCCCCTGGTGGCATGACATGGGAAGAGCAGGGGCGATTATCTCAATCTCAAGCAGCAAAACAAATGGTGAAGGACGGGTCGGGAGATATGACAATAATACATATGTTGGATTTGATCACATATGTTTTGAGGCTCAGGATGAGATGCACCATCATCTACATTTCATTCTTCCGTATGGTCACGGTCATCGACTCTGTGGCCGCTCCACATTCTGCTGATCCCTCTCCGCTCCCAGTTTGCTTGTCCAGCCCTCAGCGTCTTCATGCAACAGCACAAGAGAAGGACATGCCACTCCGCTAAGTAAATTAAGTCCACTGTAGCCCGGCGCTGTGACATTCCAGCTAATGCTACAGTATGAGCCTGACAAGTGAAGATAGCAAAGAGGAGGAAGGAAGGGAGCAGGGCACAGAGAGCCAGGGGGTGAGGGGGGGGGGGGAGCAGAGAGAGAGAGAGAGAGAGAGAGAGAGAGAGAGAGAGAGAGAGACCATGGGCGAGCGACACGCAGCAGTGTGAGGATCATGAGTTTGACAACAGCGGCCCTGACCTTGCCAGGCGTGGACAGGTTCCAAATGAGCTCGGAGTTGGAAAGGTGTCAAGTCCTCTTTTTTTAAACTTCTGTTGCCTCAGTGAGGATTTTCAAAAGAGTGTCAATGTGTTTGTGTGTTTACGTGTGTGTGTTTGTGTGGTGTGTTTGTGTGTTTGTGTGTTTACGTGTGCGTGTGTGTTTGTGTGTTTGTGTGTGTGTTTTGCTGTGTGCGTGCGGAACACTGTGAAGCAGCAGTTTCACTCCATCGAGCTGAGGGATGAGTGTGTGCCAGTTCGATGGATGGTGTGTGTCCACCTGTGTGTGTGTGTGTGTGTTTCCGACCCAGTATATAAAGGCCATGTGAGTGTGTGTTTGTGGAGCAGGCCAGCAGGAGGCGTTACACAGGTGCCTGCTGGTGATGGAGCTTGATTAGAAGTAGGTCAGGACGCTCCTGCTCCGTCTCTCCAGCTTCTCCCGTCTGTCTTCTTCTCCTTTTTCACTTCTCTCCTTCTTTTATCCTAAATCGTTCCGTCTGTCTCTGTCGCCGGATCTCTTTTCCTCGGCTCGGTTTCCCGTCTGTGGTTCAAGCCGCTCACGGAACCGGAAGGACGATGACGATGAATTATTATTTTGTATTCCTATTGTTATTTTTTATTATTATTGACTCAAAGTGTCTTTATTGCAGGGATCATACGTACGACAGAGACTAAACTTATCATCTACTCAGGCACAAAATACAAAAAAAATCAATATTTCACACAACTCGTCCATTATTCACATCAGAGCATGAGATAAAGCGTATCTGTGTCAGGTCACGGAGTTAGCATGGCGTGTGTGTGTCTGTGTGTGTGTGTGTGTGTGTGTGTGTGTGTGTGTGTGTGTGTGTGTGCGTGCACTATGTTGTTCTTATTTAGTCCTTGGATAACAGGTCCTTTGTGACATTATTTTCTCTTCTCTGGACCTCGCAGCTTCCTTTACATTCTTAATTCCTTCATCTGTGGGCAACTATATATATTTTTTTATTAGTTTAGTTTGTCTCTTTTGACATTTAATTCCAAAATGCTCAGAAATAAGAAAACCAAGAGAAGAAGAAAATCGCCTCGAGTATATTCATTATCTCCAAATTGTAGATTATCCGATTTGTTCGAGGGCTTCCACTTTGCTTCCATTCCATGATCATTAATTTGAATTAATTGCCTGTCTATCATTTGTCAAAAGTAAATCAAATCAAAAGCACATATCTAGTACACCCCCCCCGCCCCCACCACCCCCCTCTTCTCTGTGCCTCTTGTCCTCTCTGCTTTCTTTCCATTAGCACAATTTATTACACTTAACTCGTTCAGTTGCAATGTCTGAATACACTCGCAGATACCCCCCCCCCCCCCAACACACACACACACACATTCACGCCACTCTACCCCAAGTGTGCACGCGCGGCAACGCTACAGTATGTTTGTCTGCCTCGACCGCACACCGCCATCTGGGGCATGTTATCATCCTCCATATAGATTCCTCCTCGACAAATCCAATAAGTGCATTGCACCACAGTAATTGCTAAGGAGTGTAATTCATGACTAATTCATGTCGGGGTTAATTTATTAAAAATGACTTATCAATATTTCACACAACTCGTCCATTATTCACAGGAGAACATGCGCTAAAACGTATCTGTGTCAGGCCGTGGAGTTAGCATGGCAAGTGTGTGTGTGTGTGTGTGTGTGTGTGTGTGTGTGTGTGTGTGTGTGTGTGTGTGTGTGTGTGTGTGTGTGTGTGTGTGTGTGTGTGTGTGTGTGTGTGTGTGTCTGGCACAGAATCTCCCTCGAAGTAAAACTGTAAACGACAGATTATGTGAAATGTCTTTGTTGCTCCACACGAGCACTGAAGGCAGCGGTGATAGATTCTGTTGGAGCGCTGCCGACGGAGTCCGGTCGGTGTCACACCCGCTCTCCTGCGCCAGGTGAAGACAGATGCTGCTGATGTTTGAGTTTGAATCCGCCTGCTGTACAGTACAGATGTGGTATTCACCTCTGGACGGGGCTGGAAAGTGACGGGTGTGGGCGGATGTGTGCAGAGCGCTCCGAGCAATGGACGCAGCTCAATGGCGTCTCATGGTTCATACGGTAGCTTTAGGAAAAACACAGGGAGGCCGTTGGAGTCTGTGTGTTGGCACATGAGGCAGTGAAGGTGACTGTCAACCAGCGTCAAGCAACACACATCACCCAGTTCTCCCAGTGGCCCCACAGGATCCCTGACGGAGAGGTTCCAGATGTGGATAAAGTGTGTAAATATATCTGTGAGGGTGTGAATGCTGAGTAACCCCTCGCTGTGCCTCCTCTAACCACGGCAGTCAGAGGGAACACAGCTAATACGTCCCATCCCCTCCTCTTTCTCTTTGAATCCCACCTCTCTCTCTCTCTCTCTCTCTCTCTCTCTTCTCTCTCTCCTCTCTCTCTCTCTCTCTCTCTCTCTCTCTCTCTCTCTCTCTCTCACCGTCTCTTTTCCTCCCACCCTCTGCGAGATTACCGTTACCATAGTTACGCAACAGATTGGCTTGGAAGTCACAGTGGTTGTGGGTGCCATGGCAACACACATATGCTTGTGTTTCGCTCGGTTTCTGCCTTCAACGTGTGTCGGACGCACACACACACACACACACACACACACACACACACACACACACACACACACACACACACACACACACACACACACACAGACGTAGACTCACACAAAGGCCCCACATTGCAGCATGTAGCGGTAGCTTGCTCGGTAAAGATTAAAGGGGGGGGGGCACAGCGTCAAGTCATTTTGTAAATGGCTCATGATTTATGCAGCAGATTCTGTGCACTTTGTATCAGTGCCAGGGCTCGACAGGACGGGGCTGTTGGGAGAGCACACGGGCTGCATGCGATGATATGATGCCGGATGATTCCGCTCGTCACGGCCCATTGAAAAGATCTATATTTAATACAGGAAGTAGAAGAAGGGAGCAGTAATTGCTCCGTTATTGCATAAGTCACTCCTGCAGAGATCAGTATGCATAGAAACAACACTTGTATTAGATTATTATATTTGCGTGAGGCCTCCATTAGGTTCGAGCTTGCCTCGGATCTGATTCGCTCCAGCAGACGTCTGAGAGCAGGGAAGGGGAAACGGGCGAGTGTGTGTTGGAACGTTGAAGTCGAGCGGCAGCGGCGTCGAGCGTTAGCGCTCTCTGGTGAAAACTCAAGACAAACAGATCCAGATTCACGACCCAGTCCGTTGTTCACGCGCCCCCCACAGACACCGAGGCAGCGTTACACACACACACAGCTACACACCCGCTTGTCGTTTATTTATTCATCTACATATACTGTATATGGCGAGCATGGTTTGGAGGCAGTGTTTCCATGGAAACAGCCACACAGCGAGCGAGAGAGAGAGAGGAGAGTGCAGCGCGAGGGAGTGAAAGAGTTAACAGATGGTGTGTGTGTGTGTGTGTGTGTGTGTGTGTGTGTGTGTGTGTGTGTGTGTGTGTGTGTGTGTGTGTGTGTGTGTGTGTGTGTGTGTGTGTGTGTGTGTGTGTGTGTGTGTGTGTGTGTGTGGGATGACAGAGAAGTGATCTGAGTTCACCTGACATAAACATTCCTGTTCTCATATACACACACTTACACACTCCCACGCACATTCGCCATAATCACTGCAAGAGAAAGCAGTGTTTCGCACGGGTGTGTGTGTCTGTGTGTGTGTGTGTGTGTGTGTGCGTTGTGTTTTTTTTTAAGAGAGGTGAAATGATTTCACCTGACAGAAACAATGCTGCTTTCTCTCAGTTTCTCCTCTTACAGCACACAAGGCACTAAAACACACACACACACACACACACACACAACCAGTATTTTTTGTTACATAAAACCTGCATCCTCCTTCCTCTGCCTCCTTTCTTCATCCCTCTCTTCTTCGCCGGCTTTAATGTGTCGACAGACGGACACGTGATCAATTGATTAAAAATCAATTTGATCTTTTAGCTGATGTAAGCAAATGGTTGACATTTTCATCAATTCTTAACGAGCCGTCCGGCGAGATCATTTGTTTACCGCCTCACGCTCCACGAGCCACAGTTACACAACAGCGTGAGACGGCCCATTAATTTAATTCAACTTGTACGCAACAAAAGTTTTTTTGTCAAATCTTAAATCATCACATTCACCTGGTAATAGAAAAGCCGGGCAGACATCGTGCTCTCACTGTGAAGCACGTTGAGTCTCTTTGAAAAATCTGCTGTATAAATAAAATTGCCATCGCCCAAAATAAACCGACATATCAATGAAACTTTGATGTTCGGGGGAATTGAGCCGTTGAACAGAGAAGCGATGTGGATACACGGAGCAAATAAAGCGCTTGTGAGCTGCCGGTGCTGGAGACACGTCTTCAGCGAGGACGCCACGTCTGAACGAGTCTCTCTCTCTCTCTTCCATGTCTCCCTCCACAGGTACCTGATGAATGTGACGTTCGAGGGACGGAATCTGTCGTTCAGCGAGGACGGATACCAGATGCACCCCAAGCTGGTCATCATTCTGCTCAACAAGGACAGACAGTGGGACCGGGTGAGAGAACATATGTGTGTGTGTGTGTGTGTGCAGAGAGACGCTCGTACGTGGCCTTTAAAATTCCTCTGGTGTTAACTAACACGTGAAGAATGAACGCCGGTGTTTTAGCGACTCAGCTTTATTCTGAAAGTTCAGTCCCTGATTGGTCCACGAGTCTGTGTCTCTCTATCTGCATCTCTTATCAAGTGATTTCCACTTTTTAAGCATTTTAAGCCTTAAGCTTTATGGGCGCTGCTCTGATTAGATATTATCAACGAGGCAAAGGTGCCTTTGAGCAATAAACCGCCGCACCGACTCCGGAGTGGCGATGTGCTGAGACTGCTGCAGGAGTCCACAGCTGTTCCTTCCAAAAGTTTGCAAAAGCTCTTTCATATTAAAACATGATTTATGTATTGTTCTTTAAAAAATGTATGATTCTTTTTGGAGGTTTTTAATCGACCTAAAAAGGTATCAAAGGAATTCTGTTCATCAATTATCGACACCGCTTATCCTTCGAGGGGCCGGAGCCGATCCCAGCTGACACTGGGTGAGAGGCGGGTTGCACAGGTGGCCGGGTAGCTCGGGGCCGACATCCAGAGACAACCACTCACATTAATACATAACTCAGATGATCCTAAAGGGAGGAAACCAGCGCAGACACGGGTGGAACACGCAAACTCCACAAAGAAAGACACCGGCTGGGTTCATGTTCATCTTTCTGTCTCATCATACTTTACGAGGCTACAGCAAAAAGACATGCATCATAAGATATAAGGATTTCTGCTAAATATTAAATATGCATGTATTTCACGTCCCCTGGTTGCACAGTACGAGGACGACCTCTGTAATCAGAGAGGAGAGGAGCTTGTGTTTACTGAAATCTGCCACCGTTTGACTTTCAGCGGCCGGTGTGTGTGTGTGTGTGTGTGTGTGTGTGTGTGTGTGTGTGTGTGTGTGTGTGTGTGTGTGTGTGTGTGTGTGTGTGTGTGTGTGTGTGTGTGTGTGTGTGTGTGTGTGTGTGTGTGTGTGTGTGTGTGTGTGTGTGTGTGTGTGTGTGTGTGTGTGTGTGTGTGTGTGTGTGTGTTGACAAGGGGCCGATGCAGTTATCAGAGAATTTGTAGTCCGGTGAGACTCTGAAAAAGTTAATGTTGCAGGACCCCTCAGGTTTGGATGGCAGCTGAATCGTGATGAGCCGCGTCAGGGGCCTCGTTTATCAACTCATATTGAGCAGGTTCTCACCTTCACGCAGACATCAATAACAAATCGTAGATATTTTTTCATCCATCTGTTTGTGCACGTACAGGCATCACTCCAGAGATGGGCCCAGATTCTCAAGTCTGGTCAGCTGCGTCCCTTTGAAAGTCCTAAAGTATGAAAGAGGAATGATAAACGTAATTTTGTAATTTCGTAAATAACAATACAACAAAAGTCAAATATTTATTGATGTAATGCTTCTACATTGTGTAAACACAGTGAGGAGATGTAATACAACCTCAGTTTAAAGCCCCAACGTTCACTCAGCAGCGTGACTCAATCTTTACACTTACAAAGATAACATTGTGATCATTATTTATCTTGATATAGTTATTGTCCAGCCCTAGTTTGTAGAAATGCATATGATCAGCATAGACACATGGTTTAAAAGTTGTCTTCAACAGCCCATTGTGTAGCCTGGTCCTGTTCCCTTTCCCAGGATTACCAACCCTAGCTTTAAACACACAACTCTCCTTAATCTCAAACCCGACTTTATGAGCAGTAAACTTCCTCTGATCAAGTGAAGGTTAATATAAATCGGGTTTGAAGACGGGAACCGAGACGGTTGTTGTGCAGATTGTTCGACAACCCTGAAACCAACAACCTTAAGTGAACCCGACGCTCGTCACCACCTGCACAGGCGCCTGGTCTGCAGCTGTGTTTCCTGGCGCTCGCCCTCCATTGTGTCTGCGTCCTGCAGAACGACTCCTTGTTCTTTATTCTCAGTATTTCTCTCTTTCTTCTGCCTCTCTAATCTATATTCTGTCCTCTGATCAGAGAACAAGGTGAATCGCTCCCCTCCTGTCTCTCTCTCTCTCTCTCTCTCCTCTCTCTCTCTCTCTCTCTCCCTCCCTCCCTCTCTCCTCTCTCTCTCCTCCAGCTCCCTCGCTCATGTTTAATTCTTAGCTTGACTTCCAGCTGAACCACTTTTCCTGGATCCTAATGAGTTCCAGCTCCTACAACCATCCCTCCACCGCACCTTTGAAGTAGTGTGCAGACTCTGTAGTGTCCAGTCCCGTTTACTCCCCTCCAGGCTGGTTTTTAACCCTTTACTCTCCACGCCCCCCCCTCCCCTCCCTCCCCCACTACCTCTCTCTCTCTCTCTCTCTATCTCACTTTCACTCTCTCCCTCCATCCTTGTCCGTCTCTATCGCTTACTTACACTTGTGCAGCTCGAAGAAGGCTGCAGGCTGCATTTTGCCCAAGGGATACACAGGCTCAGCTTGTCCACTCCAGGCAGCTTTGCCAAGTTTGTGTTCCCTGGAGTGCTGTGTGTGTCTGTGCGTGTGTGTGTGTGCGTGTGTGTGTCTGTCTTTGTGCATTTACATATTTAACAAGTGTGCAAACCTGAGTTTACACACTTCAGCCACAGCTCCCCGTCCTCCCCTATCCTCCATTATAGCGTGTCAGATGAACTCATGATCCGTATCCATGTCGGCACGTGTCTTTCCCTGGATGAAAGTGACGTGCACGGCACCGGTGGAGGGAAAGACGCAGGCCGTCGTCTCCAGGTTTGGTTTCATGTGACCGGCACCGGGGGGAGATTGACTAATTGATGACGCTCATTCAGTGGAGTAGAGCCACGAGGATCCTGAGGGTCCTCCAGACGTGCCGCTGGACTCTCCTCTTCAGAAGAGCCGGCATTTAGAATCTGAACGAGCTCCGTCTCTGCTTCTCTTCCTCCGTCGCACAGAAACTCACTTGACTCTTGTGCTCCATTTATACTTCTGTGCGTCTCTCCCCCTCCGCCAATTGTTCTTCGTCTAGTTTCTCTTCCCCCCCCCCCCTCCTTTAATCTCTCCATCCACTTCTCTGTCGTGCCGTTTCTCTCCCCAACCCGCGCTCTCTCCTCCTGATCTGAATTCTGCTCTTTCCTCCGTTTCAGTCTCGTCCTTTATGTTAACCTTGCTCTCATTCTCCACACTGGGTCCCAGTCTCCTCTCCTCTTCCCTCCCCTCCCCTCCCCTCCCCTCCCTCCCCTCTCCTCTCCTCTTGTCTCCTCTTCCTCTCCTCTCATCTCCTTCTCATTTTCCTCTTCTTCTCCTCTCCCCTCCTCTCCTCTTGTCTCCTCTTCCCCTCCTCTCCTCTTGTCTCCTCTTGTCTCCTCTTGTCTCTTCTTCCTCTCCTCTCATCTCCTTCTCATCTTCCTCTTCTTCTCCTCTCCCTTCCTCTCCTCTTGTCTCCTCTTGTCTCCTCTTGTCTCCTCTTCCTCTCCTCTCATCTCCTTCTCATCTTCCTCTTCCCCTCCTCTCCTCGTCACCTCTTCCTCTCCTCTCATCTCCTCCTCGTCTTCCCCTTCTTCTCCTCTTGTTTCCTCTCCTCTCATTTCCTCGTCTTCCTCTTCTACTTACTCCCCTGTTGCTTTATTGGCAGACAGACGATTCACGCCAAGAAAATGAAGCAAAAGGATGTTTTTTTGCAAACAAATATACAAATGTTGGCAGTCATTTCGATGTGGATTGATTTAAGTGGATTTCTGCCCAGTGATTCATTTCATGTACGTTGCTGTTGCGTTACGACTCATCACAGTCGATGAGCTACGTTCTCAGACTGACTGGATTTCAATCTAAGACAATGAGTCTCCACGTCTGCAGTTTAACAATTAAAAACATAACATACGAATAACAGTCTGTGTTTGCTTGTGTGTTGCGTCTCTCTCTGCAGGTGGGTAAATGGGAGAACGGCTCCCTGTCCATGAAGTACCATGTGTGGCCTCGCTATGAACTGTATGGGGGGGCAGCGACCAGGGAGGATGACCACCTGTCCATCGTGACCTTGGAGGAGGCTCCGTTCGTCATCGTGGAAGACGTGGATCCGCTTAGCGGGACCTGCATGAGGAACACTGTGCCCTGCCGGAAACAGATCAAGACACTGTGAGGCTCAAAGCTCAGATCCCTTCAGATCAACAACAACAATGAAAATAACCTAATTTCTCTTGAGTAAATTTACCAGTTCATATTGATAGAGGCAGTTTTTCTGTCTCTGGCCGTCTGCCGCTCATAGATTTATCTACTATAGCGACGACCGACGTAGGAATAGAAAGAAAAAACCTGGCAACCGCCTGAATTCTGCGTGTGAATGATGTTGATTTCCTGTGTCAGCTTAACGCAGCCAGAGGTAGAATCAGTTCACACTCGGTCAGGAGGAACGTGGCAGTGCCAGATTCACCGAGTCCCGATTTCAATTAACAGCTCAGGAAGACGCACATACATTCTGATTAATATGTTTATCTCTCTGTCCGTCTGTGCAGTAATGAGACGAAGGACTCGGGGATCTACATCAAGCGCTGCTGTAAAGGTTTCTGCATCGACATCTTGAAGAAGATCGCCAAGGCGGTGAAGTTCACCTACGACCTCTACCTGGTCACCAACGGCAAGCATGGCAAGAAGATCAATGGGACGTGGAACGGCATGGTGGGGGAGGTGAGGAGACCAAACTGTGTCTGTGTCTGTGTCTGTGTCTGTGTCTGTGGCTGTGGCTGTGTCTGTGGCGTCCTCTACTTGTGTCCTCGTTACTTACAGATCACCTCCAGTAACCGTGGGTAATTGCTTCAGGGAATCGGCTACACTCTGGAAGTACTTTCACCTTTAGTGTGTTTAAAACAAAGTACTAACTTACTGTTACTTATTTGTACTTTTACATCGTAAGATGTTTGTACTTCCTCCACCACTTCCCTTATTGCCAGATCCTACAGGGTTTCCACAGGGTCATAAATAAAAAGGTTTCAAATATGTAGAGATTCATTTAACGCTGCCATGTTAACAAGCTTTAAAATATTGCTTCAATGGAACCGATAACTCAGAAGTTATCTCGGTAAACTCCTACTTCTGCTGCGTCATATATGTCGTTATTGACATAGGACTTAGATTTCAGTCACTATGGTCTTAAAGAGCAGATGGTCTGAAACCTGCAGAAACGCTGCTCACAGATAAAAACCTCTCTACAAATGATTTGATCTCCTTTTGAAATTTGTTGGCAAATGAGGCCGACGCATGAATCATACTTCGCGGCTCCATCTTCTAATTACCGACGTTACTGCTGTTTAACGGGCGATTTAAAAACATTTGAGGCCGTCAGAGCGGCTGCGTGACTCGCCTGAAGACATCTGCAGATTTGGCAAAACATCAGGTGAGGAGACGACTTCTTTCCTTCTGCTCGAGGTCAGGACCGAGAACCGGGCGAGCCTTCAGTGCACAGGGGTGTCGGGCTGCTGCAAATGTTGACCGTGCGTTTGGAAGAGGTTCTCGTCTGTTAGTAATTAAACAAATACAGGAAAAAGGAATAAACCTGCTGAGAGTTTATCGCATCGAGACTCTTGGAGTTTTCTTCCAAGCTGAAAGTAGAGATCCAGTGTGCGTTCAGTGACCTGCGCTTCATTTAGCTTCTATAGGAGCGGCCCGAAGGCGCCATTACCTCGCTGAAGTGTGTTTTTCGTACCTTATACTACGAGCTCTCCCTCGACCCTCCGCACAACGGGCCCACATGGGGCCACGCTCCTCACCCAAGGGTGGGCAGAGTTCAGTCGGATGCAACAACTCACTCTGGGCTCTCAGCGCTCTCTAATCGACATTGGTCCCGGGATAAGGTCGTTGTCAGTTCTCATACTTCAGCGCGCGAGAGCGAGCTGCACTTGAGCTGTCTCACTCCGGCTCCGGTTAATGAAGGAACAGGCAAACAGATCGATGAGCCCCTAAAGGTCGCAGGTTGAAAACACGCCGCCTCCTGGCGCTCTTAACTGACTTCTCTGTGTGGACGCTGAAGTTTGAACAACCTTCACGAGTCACAGGCAAGTGACAACATCCTGTGACACTTATTTAGTTTTCTTTCACTTTTGCTATTGAGTTTACATTAAACCGGCCCATTGAATCTATTTGGTAAAGGCATTTAAGTGATGTCGCGGGGGGGGGGGGGGGGGCACTGAGCTCTAAGTGTGGTCACCTGTAAAAAAAAAATAAAAACTCTATCACTCTGACTAAAAGCTCCGTAATGTGCCGTCTCCTTTTCACCTTTACAGATGAATGGTCATTAGGAAGAGAGAGAGGGGGCGTTCTACCCCCCCCCCCCCCCCCCCCTCTCTCTCTCTCTCTCTCTCCTCTCTCACACACACACACACATGCTTCATTGTAGTTGAGGCGTCCAATAAAACCATCTTATGTTCCTCTGCGGTTGGATCTCTGCCCAAACTACAGTATATCTCACACTCTTAATGGAGCGAGATCACACACACACACACACACACACACACACACACACACACACACACACACACACACACACACGCACACGCACACCACACACACACACACACACACACACACACCAGGACGTGCTTCGGCACACTCGTGGACACTCAGCTCCCAGATCACTGAGGGCCTTTTACGCAATTACGCCACAGCTCGGAATGACAAAAGATCAAGAAGAAAAATAAATCAATGAAGACTTTGAGAAGCTCTTTACATTTTATCCTAACTCAATTCTGACCGTGTCACATTTCATTGGCTGCTCTGACCCACGCTGACCCTAACGCTCCTAATCCGAAATAATGGAGGCAATACGCTTGATTACATGAGTTCGGCCTCGCTAGCAGAGACACACACACACGCACACACGCTGAGACACACACACACACGCGCACGCACACAAACGCAGATCCTCGCACACTCGTTCTCAGTAACACCCACATGGGTCACTTTCATAACACGGAGAGAACAAGTCGTAGGAGGGAGATGGAGAGAGCGAGCGGAGAGAGAGAGACATAGAGAGGAAGTGAGTACACTGCTGGATGGACTCGTTGTCTTCCCTGGGGAGACGTTCACACATACAACACACACACACACACACACACACACACACACGCACACACATGCACATGCACATCCGTACTTACATGCTGACGGAACAAACAAGACAGAGAAGTTACAAATGCACACACACAATACACACACACACACACACACACGCACACACACACACACACACACACGCAGACACAAACACTTGCAGATAATGTGCAGAGTAGATGTGTTATATTCTCTCCGCCTGTAAAGGTCCACTTCACAGGTGGAGAACAAAGGTTCGCTCGCTTCTCTTTCTCGCCGTCTTTCTCTCTGTATGACTCACTCGTATGCACACACACACACACACACACACACACACACACACACACACACACACACACACACACACACACACACACACACACACTCTAACACTGAAGTACGTGCTGGCGCTTTGAGTCACACACCCCTTATTAACTCAGTGAGACAGTCTCGTCCCACTTTACCCCCGTGCTGTGCTGTAGGGCTGTAAAAATTGGGGATAAATATATTACCTGTGCAGAGGCGAGGGGGGGAGGGGGGGGGGGAGGCCGGTAGGGGAGGGAGAGCCATTGGGGTGACTATTTCGAGCAGCCATGACCCAGTGTGGTAACCCACTTTCCTTCTGTCTTTCTCGCTCTTTCGCTCCCCTGGTGAGCATCACGAGTGTCCACTCCTGAGCGCGTGTGTGTGTGTGTCTGTCTGTGTCTGTGTGTGTGTGTCTGTCTGTGTGTGTGTGTAGAAAGTGTGTCGGCCTCCCGTCTCCATCTGTCCAGCTCCGTCTTTGTCTCCAATGTCTCCACGTTCAATTATTTCTCCACGTTTATTTAAAAATGAATCAACTAGACGTGCAACAGTCCGCTTAGAAAACCACATTTAAATCCACTAGATCCAGATCTTTACTTGGATCTGCATCAAATTGCACAAAACTAACAATTTCACAATGTTGAAGAGAGAGGAAAAGAAACTCCTGGATCAGAACCCTGATTTGGATCCACACCGTAATCTAGCGACTGTCCCACACAACATCTGTCACCAAGTTTTTGCGTAATCCTGCTAACTTGTAGTCCAACAATCCAACAACACAACAGAACTGAAAACAGAAACTGACCCAGAAATCCAGGGGACGTCACAGCCGCCATCCTCAGTCACGTTGAAGCGTTCGCACGGCGCCCTTTAGACGTTAAGGTCGAACGCAACAACGTCCATCTTTGTTCCTCGGAAATGCATCATGAAGAATCACCCACATTTAGAACGATTGCACAATCACCTTCAAATAAACTGATGGCTGTGATATTCTATTTTTATGCTGTTGTGGTTTTTGTTTTTTTCTTTTTCTATAATCTATTTTTAACTATGTTGACTCGATTTGTTGTTTTGAATGTTTTCGTTGCCACAGAGCAAAAGAAGTTCCCCCGCAGGGAAAAGCTTTCAGGACAAATCTGTCTTTAAAGTGCTTCATTACCGTGAGCTGCTTTGGTAGCTTGATGGAGGGATGGAGGGATGGAGGGAGGGAGACATGTAGGGATGGAGGGATGGAGGGATGGAGGGATGGAGGAGGGATGGAGGGATGGAGGATGGAGGGATGGAGGGAGGATGATGGAGGGATGGAGGGAGGATGGATGGAGGGATGGAGGGATGGGGATGGAGGGAGGGATGGTGGAGGGATGGAGATGAGGATGGAGGGAGGATGGAGGATGGAGGGGGATGGAGACATGGAGGGAGGGAGGGATGGGGGATGTTGATGAGACTGGAGGGATGTAGGGATGGAGGGATGGAGGGATGGAGGGATGTATGGATGGAGACATGGAGGGATGGAGGGATGGAGGGATGGATGGAGGGTGGAGGGATGGAGACATGGAGGGATGGAGGGATGGAGGGATGGAGGGATGTATGGATGGAGACATGGAGGGATGGAGGGATGGAGGGATGTATGGATGGAGACATGGAGGGATGGAGGGATGGATGGAGGGATGGAGGGATGGATGGAGGGATGGAGGGATGTAGGGATGGATGGAGGGATGTAGGAGGGAGGGAGGGATGGAGGGATGGAGGGATGGATGGTGGATGGAGGATGGTGGAGGGCTGGATTGTAGGGATGGTGGAGGGATGCGGGATGGATGGAGGGGGGATGGAGGGCTGGGGGGGGATGGAGCACTGTAGTGGGGGGATGGGGGATGGGGTGGTGGGGGGATGGGGCTGGCTGGGGGAGGGTGGGGGGTGGATGGGGGAGGGAGGGATGGAGGGATGTTTAAATGATGGGTGGATAATCAATGGTCTTCTTCTGTTTCCCACCTTTTGCCCCAGGTGGTGCTAAAAAACGCGCACATGGCCGTGGGCTCTCTGACCATCAACGAGGAGAGGTCAGAGGTCATCGACTTCTCCGTCCCCTTCATCGAGACGGGCATCAGCGTGATGGTCTCCCGGAGCAACGGCACTGTGTCGCCCTCGGCCTTCTTAGGTGAGGAACACGGGAGCGAGGGACGAGCCTCAAGGCCGCGATTTCACATTTCTATCAATATTTGAACTGTGCAGGTAAAATAAAACGTGAAACGATGAAATCCAACATCTGGGATGTGACCCAGATGTTTGAGCTCATCCTGGGAGGAGGTGATGGTCTTGGGTTCGGAGTTTTATCGGGAGTTTGGACCCTGATGGCTGCAGGTCGAGTTATGATTATTATTGCAGCCTCATCATTACAGATTGGGATTAGTACAAACTGTACATTTTCAAATACATTTTTTCCATTATTTCTTTGACAACGAGTATTCGTGCCATATTGAAGGAAAGAAGATTTAATATTACAAGAATAAAGCCTTAATTGAGAAGAAAGGAGTAATTTTACAAGAATAAAGTTGTAATTTATGAGAAAGAAGTTATAATATAACGAGAATATAGTATAATATAAGAAGAAAATTTGTATATCATATCAAAAATATTTCTTTTAGGAAATAAGCAGCAAGGAGAACCATGTCCTCTCCCTCGGGATCCAAAATCCTAATTACCAATTTGATTGTTTATTAAAAACTAAGAAACCTTGTGATAATGCCCTCTGAACGTCCCCCCCCCCCCCCCCCCCAGTGCTTCAGTGGACACACGAGTGATCAGAGCCCAGTTTTGTTGTGTTATATTGTGTTGTGTGTGTGTGTGTTGTGTGTATTGGAGCAGGTTGTACATGATAATATGGCTAACTGTTTATTTATTCTCTCATCTGCTCCCTGTCCCTTTGCCCTCTTCTGTTTCCTACTCCCACTCCATTTCTGACTCTTCCTCCCTCCTCTCAATCTGGCACGCTGCATTTGCATATCTCTCTCTCCCTCTCTCTCTCTCTCTCTTTTGCTTATCTCTGTCCGTCCATCCCTTCATCCCTCCATCCCTCTCCCTCTCTCTCCCTCTCCTCGCTTCCCTCTCTCTTCCCTCCAGAGCCCTTCAGTGCGGACGTGTGGGTGATGATGTTTGTGATGCTGTTGCTGGTGTCAGCAATGGCTGTGTTTATATTCGAGTACTTCAGCCCTGTGGGCTACAACCGCTGTCTGGCTGACGGCAGAGGTGAGAGGCCTTCGCTCAACGCACACACACACACACACAGACACACACACACACAGACACACACATGGACACGGGCAGTGTACCTGCACCACTGTTTGAGGATATAGATGCAAATCCATGCCGACACTCTTCTCTCCTCCTGTAGCCATGCTGCCGCCCTCGTCTCTCGCTCGCTCTCTCTTTTTGCTCACACCAGATGTGAGGTGGAATTTAGAGGTGAAATTATACCACATGCTTGAAGTTCTACTTTTGGGAAACGATGAGTCAGACTCGCAGCTTTTTTTCGACGCCTTGTGTGGCTTCACTTTTTCAAAATGTTTCCCAAACAGAAAAAAAGTTATTCAAGTAATTTGCATTCAGCATTTTGAAGGAAACGTAATTATGTTTTTCTACGTAACAGAAAAAAACGTCAGTCAACTCGAGCTGCACTGCTCAAATAATCTTCCCGTCTCCTCCGCTGCGTTTCAAAGCCTCTGCTGCCTTGCTCAGTGTCCCTGCCCGTGGATTCAGACCCTCCACCTCCACAGCAGCCACCTGTAGCTCTGACCCGGGAGGTTAAAGATATTTGCTCCTCACTCCTCATCGTGTTAAAGCGATGACGTCAAACTCTGACTATGTTCTGCTGCAGCCGTTAACATTTCAAACGTGAGTTGTCTGAATTAAAAACTTGTTTAATGATCCTCAGCTCAAGTGTTGGTGAATTATTAAAGTCGGGCGCCACCCACCATGTTTATTCCAAACACATTCGGCCAAACAAATCGTGGCGTATTAGCATATTGTGTAGAGACAGGATTGTCTTTTGATCCTTCGAAACCAAGTTTGAGAAAAATTTAATATAAATTAGAATTAGATATGGAGGAAACATGGCGGCTGGCAATTCAATCCATTAGTAAAATAAAGTGTTTGATGGTTAAAGTTCAATTAGTAATTCCTCCAAACAATCGAATTAAAGTATTGAGGCTTTGCAGGTAAACGCAAACAATACGAATCTGGATCATCTCACACAAACGCTGTGTTCAGCCTCCATATAAGGAGCAGTCGTCCTCACTGACCCAGTGACTTCATCCTCCTCCTCCTCCTCCTCCTCCTCCTCCTCCTCCTCCTCCTCCTCTTCATCCTCCTCCTCCTCCTCCGCGCTGCTCTCTCTCTCTCTCTCTCTCTCTCTTATAACCTTTTACAGGTGTGTTTCTCTGCTGCTTTCCGTCACACCAGTCATTTGCACTCATTTCCATATTTCCCAAAAACCACAAGTCAGCTCTGACAGCAAGACTTTGGTTTTCTGTTAGATCTCCGCAAACCAGAAAGATAAGATTTTTTTAAAAAACTAAGAAAAATCAATCTCTGACGTGGCTAAATATAGACAATGGCTATCTTGTTTTTCCCCTCTCCTCCTTCATCGTGTTCTGAAGGAGATGCAGTCCTCCCTACAGCGCTGCTCTCTTCTGTGCGCCTCCTTGTTGTCTCTGCTTGTAGCTCAGTGGGAGCTCGGTATCATGAAGAGTGCAGATCGAAGTTTGAACTCAAAGGATTCGGCGCAATAACGCATCGGTGACCTGACTGCAGTAGATTTGTGAATTCTCGATTCATTAAAACCGAGCTCCTTCTGCAAACTTCACACGCAGGAGATGTTTGGCTCGATGAAGTTGGTTCGTCCGAGGAAACAAAAGCCTCTTGCAACAACGCACGCCCACGTGCACGCCCACGCGCTCGCTCACGCAGTCGCACGTACCCACACAAACATGCTAATCACAGCATAATGAACCAGTGGACAAATGAAATCCACGTAGTTCCAAACTGATTAGAAAAGCATTCATTAAAAAAGGTTGTAACGTTGTGGGCAGTTGTGGCTCAGGAGGTAGAGCGAGTCGTCGGGTAACCAGGAGGTCGGTGGCTCGATCCCCGTGCTCTTCTGTACCATGATGTTCTTCTCCTTCTGTTTAAACTCTATGTTCATTTTAGACGCTGCAATTTCCATTGTGTCAGGTGTTCCTATTATTTTGTCCTCCCCACATATCACTGAGCGTGGGTTTGATAACAGAAACATCTGTCTTCATAATTCAATGGATTCAAAAGCTGACAACAGTCTCTGCAGCAGTTCACACTAACCCTGAACGTTAGAACACCTCCGTGAAGGTCAGATCATTATTTTGCAGGACGGTTTGCACTGGACCACATCAGTGTTCGCTCGGTGAACCTGAAAATCTGGCAACTGGGCGTATGAATCGGATAAAAGTCAAATAAAACAACAAGACAAGAGTGAACAGCGATGCCCGGAGCTCTAGATGCTAATGCTACAATACTATTTAACGATGTCTGTCACTTAGACTGTTATGAAGATGTGTGTCTCCACCTCCTCCCAACATCCAGCAATGAAGCCAAAATAGAGATGAAAGCTGCCATTTTGCACTGAAGACATAAATTGAAGTTACAGCCAGTGTCACCTGTCAATCATGATGATTCATCCTGTTTTTATAGCATCAAATAACTTATTAAAACCCAAACGTTGCAAAGAAAAATGAACATCTGAGTTTGTTATAAGTCATAAGAACGACTGAAATGACTGAGATCATCTTTGAGAACAATGTATTTGACCTTTACATTTTGCCTCCAGCCACCAGGTGGCGATGGAGGCACTTTGGCTTCACTCTTGGGAAGCTGTCATGTCGTCCATCTTTATAAACGGTCTCTGGTGTGTCACCAACACTTAGAGACGGGTCATTAGTTTTAGTATTGGACAAAAAAATTGAAAAATTGAATTTAATGATGGTGTTTGAGAAAAGGTCAAGTGACGACCAAAGTTATTACAATTCATCCGAAGGGAGAATGAATGTGGTGGAGCCAGACGAGGGTAACTAGGTAACAATCAGTATGTTGCCACTGACAGAATTAAAGACGACGTTCAGCGTCTCTGCTCACCTGGAGGAACCTGATCCGTCTCGTGTTCTTTGACCGCGACTGCGTTTCTTTCAGAGCCTCACGGTCCATCCTTCACCATCGGCAAGGCCATCTGGCTGCTGTGGGGTCTGGTCTTCAACAACTCTGTGCCCGTGCAGAACCCCAAAGGCACCACCAGTAAGATCATGGTGTCGGTGTGGGCCTTCTTCGCTGTCATCTTCCTGGCCTCCTACACTGCCAACCTGGCCGCCTTCATGATCCAGGAGGAGTACGTGGACCAGGTGACGGGTCTCTCGGACAAAAAGGTACGACGAGCCGCCCGTCTCTCTTCTTGTTCCTCTCATCTGTAACCTCACGGTTGTTTTCACACATCTCCCGTCTTCTGCGTTTAGTTCCAGAGCCCCAACGACTTCTCGCCCCCGTTCCGGTTCGGCACCGTCCCGAACGGGAGCACAGAGAGGAACATCAGGAACAACTACCCAGAGATGCACGGCTACATGACCAAGTTCCACCAGAAAAACGTGAACGAGGCTCTGGGCAGTCTCAAGGCTGGGTGAGGACCTGCGCAGTAGAGCTGCTGTTCATTCAGTTTAAACCCAAACTGAGCGAGCAGAACGATTTCAGTATCAAAGTTTGAAACCTAAATCTGTAATTAACATCTCCAGATATTAAAAATGTAATTTGGAGCATGTTCCCTGTCGTTGCTTCGGGCCGTGCTGAGCGTCTCGTTTCAGCAGCTCTGGGAGAAAAAAGGGTTTAAAATAGTTTACGATTTAAGATCCTTGTTTGTGTCTCTCTCCTACTGGTCCGAACATATTGTGGCTGAAAACCTCCAATAACACTTTTACTCCCCCTCTTCACTTTTCACGGAGTGTGTCTGTTTCCGTGTGCCAGCTCCAGCCTTTGGCAAACCAAGTGGAAGTCTATTACTCTTATCAGCAGCTTAGTGCTATTTAGCAGGTTAATTGGAATGTTGTAGCGGCGATGTCTGACTCCTAAGTGCTAATTAATTGTAACCTATCTCTCTCTCTCTCTTTCTCTCCTCCCCCCCCCCACCCCCTCTCTCTTTTTTATTAGCAAACTAGACGCTTTCATTTATGACGCGGCCGTGCTCAACTACATGGCCGGCAGGGACGAGGGCTGCAAGCTGGTGACCATCGGCAGCGGCTACATCTTCGCCACCACGGGGTACGGCATCGCCATCCAGAAGGAGTCGCTGTGGAAGAGACACGTGGACCTGGCCATCCTGATGCTTTTCGGAGACGGTGAGACGGCGTCCTTGTTTTCCTCCCCTGTTTTATTCATAGATCCTGCACGGTGTAATGCACCCAGCGAGCACAGAGGCTGCTGCGCGTACGGCCCTGTTGATGCAGTGAGTTGTATATTTAATTACTCAAAAGATGCACCGGATAGTCCCTGAGATACCACAGTGCTTCGGCAGGGAAGGAACCAGAGCAGAACTTCTGAGTGACAGCCACAGCAAACAGTGAAGGACAAGCCCGACTTATTTCTGCTTTTATTTAACCTGGTGGTTTTTTTAAATGCAGATAAACCTGCCCAAAAAAAGGTGATTGACTCCTTTACCATTCAGTTCTGGTTCTGTTTTATTCTGCTGAGACACCAAACATCAAGTCTTGCGATTGTTGCATGCTGCACAATACATAGGAAACAAATTGCTGATGATTTTATAACCAAACTCCATCAAAAACGAGCACTTTGACTTTTTTAGTTTGGCCCATGTCCCATCCACTAACATGGAGGAGGCAGGGTGTATTAATAAGACAGCAACCAGCCACCAGGGGGGATTGAGTTGCTTTGTGTCGTCCGTCTTCACAAGAGCTCGAGCAGCGTCGGTAAATACAGTGAAGAGACTCGTAATAACAGTTATGAATCAGACTATAACACAGCGCCTGCTGTCCTCGGGGTTTCTGGACGTTATTTATAACACGCTCACAATCCTGCTTGGTCCTTTTCCGACCCGCTCCGCCCACAGCACCAAAATATTGCCCATAAAACTGATCTGAACTCGTCCGACCCGCAGGTCAAGCCACAGGACTGGTTGTTTATGGGTCGGCCCTCACATCACTCGAGTCTGGACCCACAGTTTGTGTTTAATTGGTTCTGTAGGTCAAAGGTACAGTAATCGCACACTCCCATACATCAAGTGCTGAGAGAAAAGGGTGCTGCTCGGAATATAAGGGGAAATTTAGCTCCACCTTGGGGGCCCTATGCTTTATGATCTCTCCAGGCCCGGCTCTTTCTGAAATGCATTTCCCTCCTGTCGGCTCTGCAGCTGGAGCTTTGCAGGATCTCGAGCCCGGGAACGAAATTAAAACGCGTTCAGAATGTGTCCATTCCTGAGCCGGGTAGAACGAGCTTTATGGTTTTCAAGCAAAAACTCGTAAATTAGTCAAAATGTCACAGACAACGGCTTCTTTTATCGACCATAACGGTTTGATTTCACTACGTCCTGTTTTGATATACTGCTCAATTCAGAGTGGGAAGTGTAATGGAAGTTCGGTGTGTGTGCGCATGTCTAACTATACTTATGAGGGCCAATTTGGGACATTTTGCCTGGTTCTCACAAATCCAAAGGCTGTTTGAGGGTTAAGATTCGGTTTCAGGGTTAGAATTAGATTTAGGCATTTAGTTGTGATGGTTACGGTTAGGGTAAGGGGATAGGAAATGAATTATGTCAATGAGGGTCCTCACAACTGAGGGACAAGTGTGTGTGTGTGTGTGTAGCTGTGTGAGTGTGTGTGTGTTTAGTTGAGAATGGTCCGGCCTGTTGTGAGCATCCTGAACCAAGGGCCCTCCGGGGGCCACTATAGTCTGTCCCAGTTAGAGGTGCCAGCATAGCTCCTGGTGTATTTCGACAGTGTGTGCATGAGTTCTTGGCTTTGTGTGTGCGCGTGTGGTTGTGTGTGTGTCTGTGTGTTTGTGCGGGTGAATATGGGTCAGGCCTATGTGTGTAAGCAAGAGGGCTGTGTGTGTGTGTGTGTGTGTGAGAGAGAGAGAGAGAGAGAGAGAGAGAGAGAGAGGTGTAGAAAGTCTGACTATGTGACACAGGTTTATTTTTATCAACCTACATACGATTCAGTCAGATGTCTGTGTGTGCGTATTGTTGACTTATTGATCATAAGTTTGATTCCTCTTGAATGTGGGTCGACTGTGAGACACCGCACCACCGCGCCGCCCCGTCTCGCCCCTCGCAGCACGTCAATGTCACTTTGCCACGCCCCTTCCCGGTGGCCTAGAAAGTGATCCGACTCGAGCGGACGGCCCATCGGTCTGAGACGGAGGCTGAGAGGAGGATTCTGGGTAGTTTGACGCAGGCGACAGCAACAAATACATCACAGATAAAAATGGAACCACAGTTTTGATAGTGTTTTTTCTGATTGGGTGTTGGATCAAAACCATTTCTGCAGTAAATCATAGGTCTTCACACTTTTGGCTGCAAAGTGACGAGAGTTAAAAGAAGGGGAAACATGAAGGATGATTAAAGGTAATAAAGATAAATGGAACAGTGCTAAGAAAACCAGCTACTGGCTTCAGCTTTTAGCAAAACTACTTGGATTGAGTATCTTTATCATTTCATCTAAAAAGCATAAAAGCCGTCGCTTTAAGGTCACAGAGTTGAAAAGAAAAGAAACACAGTCGGTCAAATTGCTATTTCTGTTAATTCCCAAATTCCCTGATTGAACTTCATGAAACTTCTTTTCATTAACTTCATTAACATTCAGTCACTTTTCCCAAGTAAAAAATATGTGACTCTGACGCCCTTGATTCAGATTCAGACAGGGACACGCGTCACATTTCTAATAAACCATTAAAACAGCTACAAGATAGTAGCAGTTACCATCTATCAGCAGATATGACCATTAAGCTGTTGTACGACTTTGTCTGTGTCTGTGCGTCTGTGTGTGTCTGTGTCTGTGCGTGTGTGTGTGTGTTGTGTGTGTGTGTGTGTGTGTGTGTGTGTGTGTGTGCGTTCACCGCCTCCTTGCAGTTTGTATGCGGCGGTGGCGCTCCGTGTTGTCGCTCAGCCACTGCCCCGGTGCAGGAGTCGCGCTGACACGCAGCGACAGCGGCTGAACGTATGATTAATTAACCGACGCTTGTCCTGCCTCGGTCGGCTTTGATAGAGAACAGCCCGCGATGAGACAGAAGGTGACCCACAAAGAGACCAGCAGCTCGGGGACCGGCACCAGACGCACGAGCAGCCACTCGAACGCACACACTCACACACACACGTTTGCATGGATCCACACACACACACACACGTTATTTACATGGCTGTTTTAAAAATGATTCAGAGAAATTAGTGCAAATCAGATCAGTGAAGATTAGCATGTGACCAATGGCGTGTATGTGTGATGTGTTTCCTGTTTTTGCCGAATGTAACTTCCCTGACCCCTTCTTCCATCTCCCCTCCTCCTTCTTCTCTTTCACCATCTCTCCATCCCTGGTCTCCATCCCTCCATCACATCTTTCTACTTTATTTGACACACTCCTTTTTCTTCATTTCAATTGCCATACAAATGATAAAAATCCCTTCATCTGTCCATCCCTCCTTCCTGTGCTCTCGCTGCCTCCTCTTCTCTCCACACCATCTGTTTCTCTGCTCATCCTCCCGCTCTGTCACTATCTCCTCCCTCCTGCCGTGTCATTGCATTTCCTCCCTCTAGGTGAGATGGAGGAGCTGGAGTCCCTTTGGCTGACGGGGATCTGCCACCACGAGAAGAACGAGGTGATGTCCAGCCAGCTGGACGTGGACAACATGGCCGGCGTCTTCTACATGCTCGGTGCCGCCATGGCTCTGTCGCTCATCACCTTTATCTGCGAGCACTGGTTCTACTGGCAGCTTCGCTTCTGCTTCATGGGCGTCTGCTCCGGCCAGCCCGGCTTCGTCTTCAGCATTAGCAGGGTGAGAAATTACAAGAGAATCCACTTCTCGTGCACTCTGGTACCAGCAAACGCAGAAAAGAGCCACGACTTATACTTTTTCTAATGTTCTGATTGAAAGCTTCAGATCCTGAACATAATCTGCTCAAAACGGAGCCAGCGCACTCGAGCTGACACATTTCACACCTTGCGTTTTGTTTCCAAGGACAGAAATACAGCATACGCTCAGTTGTATCACACTTTGCTACCTAACGCACCTTCCAAATTCTGCCCTGGATGATATTAATAAACAACTTCCGGAAAGTTGTGAGTTTTCCGCGTTAGCACCTGAGAATAAATGCTCCCAAGAGGGGGGGGGGATCATTGTGTTTCACATGTAGGAATGTGCTAATACCTGCTGCACACAAGAGGACAACTGGGCTGATTCCAGGTCTGATTCTGTCCTCCACACGGCCGCGGGGCCGTTATCGATTCAAGTCTGACCTCAACAGATTATATGTATTATGATGTTGATCCCATAGTGTGAGGAGTTTACAGACATAATCTATTAATGTCACAGACTGAATCTGAGCCGTCCTGATTCTAAATCGTGGGACACGTGTAGTATGAAAGAAACCGCGATTGGGCGAGTGAGCAGAATTAAGATGCTTCTCCAACCGGATATTGCGTACAGGGCTGCCTAGAGCGTAACTAAGAGGTTTCCTGTTTCCGTTTTTATTCTGAAGTCACGTTTAATCACGTGAGTCTCTGTTGGTTAAACGCAGAGTTTGTGCTTCTGCGTCTCGACTGGATCGTCCAGTGTGAGCGGTCTCACCGTTGACATATAACAAAATCGGTTTCATCTGCCATGTGTGTGGTCTGCCCTCCGTTCAGATTTGAAAATCCTCTAATGTGCACCAGGCATTACTCAAAATCCTGCGTTCTCTGACATGCATGTATGAAAACAAACAAAACAGGCGACTCAATCATCTCATCCTGTGTGTTGTCTTGTGTCATTGAGTTCGTGTTGTTTGGTTTGTCTCATAAGAAAAGACAAGAACGTTTCTGCAGAGAGCAAAACATCCAAAAGGGTTTTAATTCTGCATTTGACCTCTGCATCACTGAGTCGTCCGTGTCTGTAAAGTCACCTTCATGACTTATCTCTTCACTCCTGCCTCATCAGATTTATAGCCGCTAATGTCTCTGAACTGAAAGAGCTTTATTTCTTAAATGATGAAGACAACCTATATCTAAATAAACCAGATATAGGAGCTCCCTCCTTTTCGTTGTGACGCTTCCTGACGTCCATCAGGTAAATATTTACAAAATGTTGAGCCGAAATCGATATTCCACTCAACTAAAATCAGCCAGAGAACCAGAGAGGGTAGATTACCGGATCCCCGGAGACCAAAGTCACCCCCGGGGTATTTGATTTGCATTCCAATTGTTTTGACATGGCTCCGGTGTAATTCACCGTGTGCCTCTGAAGGTGAACCGCTGCAGGCCAAACCGCGTGGCTAATTTACGGCACGGAGCCACACACTGCTGCTCGCTCCCTCCGTTTGACGAGCTGCCGCGCTGCCGCGGAGGAAGCAAGGCCACGGAGGGAAAAGAATCAAATACAAACACGACAACATCACATTTTCCCCTCTCTGCTCTAATATTACGCTCCAGTGCCCCAACTTTGATTATTTTGTACGCCGTTAATTTAATGTCGTTGCTGTTGCCTTGTTTATGGTCGCGTGTGCGTGTGCGTGTGCGTGTGCGTGTCCGTGTCCGTCTGTGTGGAAGCAGCGTAAAGTACCAGTTGCTGAAATGTCTGCTGACTTCTCGTTTGCAGGCTGCTTGGTGTTGTTTTGGATTATTACACCATTATAATTTGTATCAGAACTGGATCCGGGAGCAATTATGCTCCGCGTAACATTCACTGATTGCGCTCATTTACCAGAAATAACCTCTGTCTTTGCTGCAATGTGACAAACATGAATGAACACACAAATAAAAACCAGATGATGTTAAAATATTCATTCGGTGTTAATTTGCATGTGCGGCACAGAGCTCGGGCTTTATGGAACAACGGCAGCGGAAATTATCGTTTATTATCTTTCCCAGAATCCTCGGCCACACCAACACATTGTGTCCTCCTCATTTGCTCGAGTGCTTTTCTCTCCAGCTTCGGCCATTTTCTTCCTTTTCTTTTTCTCGCTGCCACTCGGATTGATTCCACTTTTTTAAATTTTATTTCACAGCATAATCCAATAAACGTTATTGTTATTGCTGCAGTTAGCGTTTAAGCCCGGCAGTGTAAAAAAATTAGACATCTGTCACGGTTGGCGTCGGTCAAGTGACTTCGGTCACGGCCGTTCGGTCTCGGTGTTAGCGGCTCCGTCCCGGCTACCTGCTCCTCCACGTCCCACCTGCACCACTGAATCAAATTAATTATATTGATTTAAAGCTTCTCGTGACTGAACAGTAAAATGTATTCGAGGTATGATCTCCTCACATCTACGTTTGTTTACATTTAGCACCATAAACGGCGCAGGAGCAGTTTTAAATCACGAGCTGCTGCATGTACAGTATGTGCAGTTTGAACATGGGGCCTGTTTGTTGAATTCCTGCCTCGGTGTAATCACTTATAGATTTTGCTGTGATCCCCTGAAGGATTTGAAACATTCTTAGGAACCCCTCAGGCCACAGTTACAGCTATTCACACATTATGCCCAAATAATCAGCCAGTGTAGCAGCGGGCCGGCAGCGGGCCGGCAGCAATCGGCCAACTGTTACATTATGTGGGCGAAATCTGCGGCTGAATACGAAGCAGGAATCGCTTTGTGAAACGTCCCATACTTGATGCACTACGGTATTAACGTCTCGTTCCACCGGCCGTGCGTCTGCGTCCGAGGGGGGAAGCGCTTAAAAGCTGCACAGACGCCCGCGCTGACCTTGCCCTTCAACGCCAACGTCACCGCTTAATACGAACCCGGTCCTGGCGTCCGTGAAGGTGAAAACCTAATAAGGAAAGATTCTCCTCGTCGACAATCGAGACGCGGTGATGTCATCGATCTCCGGGGAGCGAGGATCAGCGACAGACTTCGGCAACAGGTGGAGTTTAATCAAGACAATAAAAGAAGAAAAACAAGAGCGATGAAGTGACGGAAACTTCTGTAAACAGGCAGATGGAAGAAGGAACACGGATGAGACGGATAAGAAACAGACAAACATTGAGAGATGGTTCGAAGTGACGTGTACGTTTGTCCTCCGCCTCACGATTTCCCTCCGTCATTTTGTGTTTGTGTTAACCTCTCTCGCTTTTAGCCACACCGAGCTTTACATACTTGGCTGTTAACAGACTGTGAAATTGAAAGAACTAACAACATTATCTATAAAACCCGGAGTGAGGGGTGGAGGCCTTTTTGCGGCGATGCAGTCGCTGTCCATGAAACCAATTAACACCCAGAGAGACGAGTGGCTTGGGAGAGACGGGGTCAACGAGACATATTAGTGGATAAAAGGAAGAGACGTCGAAGAGTCGCGGCTTAACCGGGGGGAGAGGATCTGACGGCCGCTGACCCCCCCCTGACCTCGTGGCAGAGTCGTGACCTCTGCAGTGGTGACCGGGTCGGAGGTCAGCCGCTCTCTGATCTTTAACAATGGAAGAGAATCCCTTTATTTCCACAGACGTCCAGAAAAACGGAGTAAAATCATTGTTAGCCATTGATCTGATGCCGTCCCCATCCGTCATGCCTGGTTTGCTCTCCCTGCGTACATCCATTTTTATCTGAATACTGTATCGTACATCACCGAATGCAAATGGGCCAGTTTATCTTTCTGTCACTGAACCGCTCGGCCAGTGTCTCCCTGGCTCGGCCTTTGTCTTCGGAGGGAAACGCCTGGTGACCGGTGGCACCGAGGGGCAGCGGAGCCTGAGGTGTTTAATAACTGCCGGAGGATATTGTTCGGCTGAATTCTAATCACATTGATTAACGGTATTGATCAGGCCTTTTCACAGCCTCTTTGTCGGCATCAGTCATTCACCATCCAGCTCCACTGTCCTCCCTCAGTCTTCATCCTGCGCGCCCACTGGCACGTCTCGCTTTATCCCACACCGGCCAATACTTTGTCTATAAATCACATGTAGATCTGTTTTATTATTTTATGCCACATTTATTGGAATCTGTTATTATTCATCAGCAGAAAGAGCTGCTCTCACTTCACCTCATCAGGTCGGGGAGCAATGCAAACATATGCTTCTGTCAATTTAGAATACAGTAATGATGTTTTTAGATTTAATATATTCATCATTAAATGCTGTTTCTTTTCTGTTTCCTCCCCCCCCCCCCCACAGGGCATCTACAGCTGCATCCACGGCGTGCAGATCGAGGAGAAGAGCAGCTCGGCCCTGAACTCCCCATCAGCCACCATGAACAACACCCATTCCAACATTATGCGCCTCTTACGCACCGCCAAGAACATGGCCTCCCTGTCAGGGGTGAACGGCTCACCACACAGTGCCCTGGACTTCATCCGTCGAGAATCTTCTGTCTATGACATCTCTGAGCACCGGCGCAGCTTGGCAGGCCACTCGGACTGCAAGCCTCCTTACCTGCCGGAAGACAACATGTTCAGTGACTACATCAGTGAGGTGGAGAGGACGTTTGGCAACCTCCACCTGAAGGACAGCAACCTGTACCAGGACCACTACCTGCACCATCATGGCTCAACGCTGGGGCTCAGCGGACCTCCTCCCAACAGGCCCCAGAGTTTGGGCAGTGCGAGTTCACTGGAGGGCGGCATGTTCGACTGTGACAGCCTGGGTGGTGGGGTGGCTCCTATTTTCACCACCCAGCCCTGTTCTGCACTGACTCACAGGAACATGAGCAAGTTTGACCTCCTGTCTGGACAGACTCCCCCCTCAGGCCAGAGCTTCAAGGGAGGCCTGCCAGACGTGTATGGTAAGTTCTCTTTTAAAGGAGGTGCCTCAAGTTCCACCTTCATCCCTGGGCACGGCTATTGTCCCGGGAGAGGAGAGGAAGATGGGAATATACGCTCGGATGTCTCAGACATTTCCACGCACACCGTGACGTACGGGAACCTGGAGGGCAACGCCAAGAAGCGCAAAAAGTATCGCGATAGCCTGAAAAAGAGGCCGGCCTCTGCTAAGTCCAGACGGGAGCTGGACGAGATCGAGCTGGGCTACAGGAGGAAACCCTACCACATCAGCCACCACCACTACCACGGCCACCGCTCAGCCTCCCCGCCTCTTTTGCCCCCTGAACGCAAAAGAGGAGGGGGTGGAAACAATGATGGGAACTCCTATGTCTTCAGAGAGAAGGAGAGTGTGAGGGATTTCTATTTGGACCAGTTTCGGCCAAAAGAAGGCGTCCCTCAGTGGGAGCATGTGGACCTGACAGAGGGCCCTGGGAATAGAGATGGGGTTGTGGGGCCCTGCACCTCGCTGGTCCCGGTGGATGACTTCCTTAAGAGCAAACCCAAAAAGGTTGATTCTAAGAGTGGGGGAGGATCTGGATTGGCAGGGGGAGAGTGGGAGTGCAGGAACTGTCGGGCCAGCGGGGGAGGAGGGGGCAAGCAGATGTCCATGCACGGAGGAGGGGGTGGTGGCGGGTACGGTGGTGGCATAAGCTGCGGGACCTCGGGAGGCGGCGGAAACAGCCGCCCCAGTTCGGCGACCTGCATGCGCTGCGAGGGCTG
The DNA here is from genome assembly GCA_006182925.3 of Reinhardtius hippoglossoides. NCBI lineage: Eukaryota > Metazoa > Chordata > Actinopteri > Pleuronectiformes > Pleuronectidae > Reinhardtius > Reinhardtius hippoglossoides. The sequence continues at coordinate 19,396,698 of CM031685.1, forward strand.
TAAAAAGACAGGAAACCTCTATGATATCAGCGAGGACAACAACCACCTCTTGGAACAGATGGGGGGAGGTGGGGGAGGAGGTATGGTTGCAGGCCCTCAGTCTCAATCTCAGGCCCAGCAGAGGAGGAAGAGCGGAGGATTCGGCAAGCCGCTCCGGCGGCAGCACTCGTACGATGCGTTTGTCGACCTTCAGAAAGAGGAGTCGGGTGGGATGGGAAGTTTGATGGGTCTAGGAGGAGGTGGAGGGATGGGTGGGGCAGGCATGGGAGGGATGCTGCCTCCACCCAGGAGTGTCAGCTTGAAGGAGAAAGAACGTTACATGGAGGGCACCAGCCCCTTCGCACACATATTTGAGCGTCACGGGGGCTCGGAGAGAGAAAGGGAAAGAGACAGGGACCCGCTGTTTTACGGAGGTGAGAGCCGGAAAGGAACCGGCTCACCGTTCGGCTTGTTCAGAGGCGGCGACGGCCTCCACCGCCGCTCCATCGGAGAGAGAGACACGAGAGACAGGGATAGGTCTCTGATGGAAGGAGGAGGCGGGGGAGGGTTCTCTTTATCCAAATCTCTTTACCCCGACCGGGTAAACCAAAACCCCTTTATACCCACCTTTGGGGACGACCAGTGTCTGATGCACGGAGCCAAACAATATTACATGAAAAAGCAACAGCAGCAGCAGCAACAACAAGTTGCCAAAAACAGCCGAAGTGACTTCAGGGCCCAGATGAGCACGACGTCATATCTGCCAGCGTCTGCCACGGCCGGGGTGGTGTCCAACGTGGCCCCCCGGTTCCCAAAAGAGCTCAGCCTCGGTGGGATGAACCACCACGGCTCCATGCTGGGGGTCGGCCCCCCGCGTCAATTCAACGGAAGCAATGGCCATGTGTACGAGAAACTCTCCAGCATTGAGTCTGACGTGTGAGCGAAAATGGAGGGGGAGGAGCAGGTAATGGCAAGAGAGAAAGAAGGGGGAGAGGGTGTCAGGAGATCAGGGATGATTTCAAAGACGCTGTTCGCACACGGCAAACCTGAGACAGCGGAGGAAACGACCGTGAGATCGAACGATGATATGTTCGATTTTAGCAAGAAAAATCTGGGTAAAACAATCGGGACACCCGGAGGAGGTGTGGAATGTAAACCCCTCTCTCAGAAATGGCCAAAGCTTCTTTACTTGACGAGTAACATTCCCCCTCAAAACACTCGAGTCCATCAAATCCTCCGCCGGTGCGGCAGAAGTCACTGTACTCGGTTCTTATCGCAAAGAGATGACACCTCATCTCGGTTTGATACTGGACATGTGTGGCCTGGTGCGGTGTGATGGCCGTCTGAGAGCTCCCGCCGAGCGCCGGTGAGGAAGGACTGCGAGAGCGGAGAGAGAGAGAGGCGAGCTGCCCATCTGCCCCTGTGTCACCACAGAAAGGAGTCGTTGTCACTCTCTCTCTCTCTCTCTCTCTCTCTCTCTCTCCCTCTCTCTCTCTCTCTCTCTCTCTCTCTCTCTCCTCTCTCTCTCTCTCTCTCTCTCTCTCTCTCTCCCTCTCTCTTCTCTGTGGAAGGCCCGTCCATCTCTCTCTTCGTCCTCCGCTCTCTCCTCTTCTCTCGCGGCCGCCGCTCCTCCTCCTCCTCCTCCTTCATCCCTGACGCCAAAAGAGCCGATCTTGTTTTGCTATGAGAAATACAATCATAAATGGTAATAACATATTCTTATAGGGAAAAAAAAAACAGGGTATCAGAACAACAATAATATTGATAACGTTGTGAATAACAAAGATGTTAGTATTGATGAAGATAACACAGCTTATGATATCACTAAGTTTTTTTCCTTGTTTCATGTTCTGTTGGTAGAATATTTCACTACTGTTTTAGTATCTGTGGTTGTGTCCTGTGGCAGCGGGAAGGTCGTTCTCTTCTTCAACCAACAAGCCAGAAAGACTTAAGTCCTTAACTCCTGATTTTATTTATTTATTTTCTTTCTGTAGAATATTTTTGCTCCATTGCTCATTCATTTATTTGCTCCTCGTGGGAAAAAAAGGACGGGATCTGGAGGACACGTTTGGAGCTGACAGATCCTGACTTGATGTTTCAAGACGTTACAAATCAAGTGCACACACACACACACACACACACACACACACACACACACAAACTTTGACACACACATTTTTTTTTTGTGAGTCTGAACTTGTGTTACTGTGAACAACACGTTTCGTCACAAGCTGAAGATACTGAGAGGAAGGACGTGCCTTAATGGTCTCCAGTGGATGTGTCCTCCAGGTCACGCGCGGCGGCACCGGGACGGACCAGCGTGCTTTTGGGCTGCTGCGGCGGCGGCGGCGGCGTTCTCTTCACGTTTATGAGCCAAAACTGCAGTAAACATTTACAGCAGGCTTGAGACGCTGCCGTCGAGATGTTTTATAACTTCGTAAAATAATTTCATATGTCAAAAGTATGGGCAGTGCTTTATGAAGCGGTTGTATTCAGGATGTCCCACTGTCACGGATAGACCGACGGGTCTCACTTCACAACACGGCAGCCTTTAGACCACTTCTTTTATTCAGGTTACATAACAACAGTCACCAGGCACTTACTTTTTTTGGCCTCTCACTAGTATCTTCGCAGAAGGCATCACTCTTCACTCACGTGAGCGGTTCGAGAGGCGCACACGGAAAGCTTTGCTCAGACTATATATGCACTGTTCTTTATGTCGATGCTACGAGACGTGTGGGAGAGGTGTCGCTGCCCCGTGACAGTGATGCTGGGACAAGCTTGAGCCGAGGAGGATGTCTATTTGAGAGAGAGAGGCCTCTCGAACGCCGTCCGTGGCGTCGGGAAAGGCGGCCATCTTGTGGAAACCTTTTTCAGGCACTTTGACTAACAGTCTTTTAAGCTGGAGAGGCCTCATTTATTGCACAGGACCTTTTCCTCGGTGTAGGTTCAGGCACTCGGTAGACATGCCTTATCATCCCATCTCACCCGCTCCCCCCCCCCCCCCCCCGCCGAGCTGTCTGCTGATGACTCATCATATTACTGTACAGAATAAGGACGCCTCGATTAGTTATTTAAAGGTTTGATCTTCGATTAGCGGGCGGTGTCAGGAGTTCAAGGGCTGCAGGAGATTGCGCTGGAGTGCTGGCCTGAGATTGGAGAAGTGTGTAGAATGTGATCTCTGTCGTATCTACCCTGATGTAAATGCACCAGTGTAATAGGCGGTGTGTGTGGTGTCTGTGTGTGTCTGTGTGTGTGTGTGTGTGTGTGTGTGTGTGTGTGTGTGTGTGTGTGTGTGTGTGTGTGTGTGTGTGTGTGTGTGTGTGTCTGGTGTGCTGTGTGTGTGTGTGTGTGTGTGCGTGTGTTGTGTCTGTGTGTGTCTGTGTGTGTTGGTGTGTGTGTGTGGAGGGGTAGCAAATTTTTTTTTCACCACTAACCTGCTGATAACTCCTCATAAATTCAACAGCCTCCGTTAACAATGTGAAAGTGAGACTGATAAAGTTAGCCTTAAATCAAACAGATTCACCCCCTGCTCCCCCCCCCCACCCCCCGACCCATTAATGACTCTCCCGCTAAATACGTCGGGATCTCTGGAATTTTTATAATACGCACATATTTTTGAGCGTTCAGGTCAAACCATTATCAGCGAGGGCGGGGCGTGAGACGACGAGCGAGCAGGCGGAGAGACGGCGAGGAAACGAGACGGAGCCGAGTCGAGCATCAATCAGTGTCAGCGTTAGTTTGTTGAATCTTCTCCTTGTAAATAAACTATTTAAAAAACTCTTTTCACTTTGTACAGTAAACAGACAGACAGGATGTAACTTTAAATATGTTTTACAGCAATTTAAGAAATAAAGAAAACGCAAAAATAAAAATTCACAAAAAACTGGAAAAAAAACACACAAACAAAAAATATGCAAAATATAGTTAACACAAATATGACTAATCATAAGTGATATAATTGAACCTCATTTTCTTTCAATCTCATGTTTACTTAATTACGATAGTTTACCGATCAGTATACTGATTATGTTAAGAATTATGCTTTTTTTCTTATTTTCACTCAAGTGTTGGAAATTGAGGATAATTTATTGTAGGTGTAGACGTTTGGTGATAAAAGGGGAAAGTTTAGTTTTAGGAGTCTTTGCTAAGTTTCCCTTGAATTGTGTTAGACTCTTTTTAAGGTAAGCTCTTCTTCATGCTTTTTGAGATAAAATTCAATTATCTACACATTTATGTAATACAATATTACATGTATACATAGATGATATTTGCATATAGAGGCAGTATATTGTGATCCTTTCATTTTTAAGCTGCAGTCCTTATTAAGAACCCACGAGACGTTTGTGTTTCTGTTGCCCGTTTTTTTTGACCTGGGCTCTAATGATGATTGCACACAGAATTTAGAGCCATCGTCGGCCCGGCCTATCCCGCTCCCTTTCTATGTTTGGGATAGACATCACTGTGGTAAAGGAAATTACACACATGCACACACACACACATGTTTAAACACACACACACACATGCACACTGGAGATTTCCCAGTGTTGATTTTGTTAATATTGCTGAGAATTTCAGCAGAAGGACGAGTGTGGTTTCCTCTAGTTGAGAATCCATTTGAAGCTGAAATGCATTTGTGCAACCCCTTATTAAAAAGGTGAAACATCCGTTCTGTCACGTTTCATTTGACGTGGAGTTCGACTTTGACTCTCGACACCGTTTGGCTCCGTGTTCCTGAACCGTGTTGTTCGACAGCTCAAATCACAAACGCTTCTGGATTCTGATTTTATTGTTTTTGAGCGACTACTCTTTCCACTGCTTGTTTTTCTCTGATTGAGATGGAAAAGTATATAGTTTGTAATATGTTGTGTACATATGGAATTGTGGCCCCATGCACTTAACTAAAAAAATTAACTCCTTGGTTCTTCTTCTGTATTTTTTACTGTTTCCAATAATTCTCCACAATCTCCTCCCCGGCCCCCGAGAAAAAGAAATGTACCTCTCCTCTGTTTTTCCTCCCAACTGCATTCACGTCCAGAGGGTTGATTGAAAAGTGAAAAATGTATCTCCGTGCACATACGCTATATTAGGTTTGCAGGGTTTTTGTTTTTTTTCATACAAGCCACCACGTTTATTCAACTCATTTGCAATAAACAGCATGACCAAACAGAAAAATGTGCTTACTCTACACTGTATGTGCCAATACATCACGTCCCCTTGTTTCTTTTCTGGAAGGATAGCTAGGGCCAGTTTGCAGCTGCTCACTGGGAAGCGGAGCTGCACCTGACACTGTGGTAAACATGCTATCATCAGGCCTTTCCCGCCTCCAGCTGCTCTGCTCTGCAGCCAGCGTGCACAGGTCGGCCAGCGATGCAGAGTAAGCACGGGCTCGTCAGAAGTCTTTATTTCCCCCGAAGGCCGAATCGGTCCCAGCCTCCTTCCTCTGCACACGAGCATGCCACAACACATTTGTTCAAACGATTCATGTAGAGAAAAACACTGTGTCACATCTTTTTTTTTTTTTTTTTACAACACAAGAAGTGGTTGTGGCAAGTTAGTGGGCTGGAACATCCTGAAGGTGGAGGATGTAAATATCACCTCAGCTGACGTGTGTTTTTCTGTCAGGAGAACTGACACATGGGACCAAGTAACAGCGTGACACGGTCAGCTGCAGGGGCGACGCTAGCTGACTTGTGAAAGTGGGGTTTGTGTGCTTTGGTATTTGAACGGTTATTTGACGTGTTTGTTCACGGTGACTGAGTCGAGCTGCTAATTTCTATCAATGAGTCACTGGTGTGATTTCATCTCATGCAGACAGGAGGAATTATACTGTGAATCTGATTGTTTTATCGTGAAGGGCAATGACATTTTAGCGGCGTACAACTTTCCAGCTCACTATGATTCATTACGGAACTTGTTTACTAATATTTTAAGGGTTTTTCTGTGTGTTTGTGTATGGACATGTACCGATATCGCTTTATATTGATGCATTCAAACTTTTTATTAAATTGTGTACAGTTTTGTTTGTTAATATTTCTGTTTTCCATCTTTATCGTTCATAACTCCGGTGGATTCATGAGTTAACGACATAAGGGGTTGCTCCGAAATGTATTTCACGAGGTTGTGAAAACACATTTACACTGAAACAGCCTGATTCAATTTACTGTGGGTTGACAAAAATGTAACATATGAATAGTATGAATTGTATACATAATGATATACATAATATTATTCTTGGCCATTCTTTTCTCTTTTTGTGGCCCTTTTCTTTGAAATAATACCAAAATTTTTACACCATACAAACAGAAAACCACACAAAAACAAATAATTGTACAGGATGTGTAAATACTGAATATTGGCGACAACATTTATCTTCTTTTTTTTGTATGGAAACGATCAACGTAATCTCAATAACAAAATTAACCACGTCATGACAAAAATTGCAAAAAAATCCCATCGTTAAGGTACTTCTAATAAGGATAATACGGATATCTGCAATTATAAGTGCTCAAATAAGATTATTCTTTCTCTTTGTACATGATGAACAAGATGAAGTGTTGAGTATTAATAATAAAAAACTATAAGTTTCACGCCGATGGTATTCAGAGTCTTTTTAATGGTTTTGAATCTTTGACACACGTGTGCACACTTCTCTGGAACGTGTGTTTATGTGTCCGAGAAGTTTCCTCCTTGAATCTCTTGTGCTTTTCTGCGTCTCAGTGGTTTTGATTGAGTGTCTGACTCTGAACCTCCTTTCTCATGTTCCTCTCTCTGAACACGCACACACACACACACGCACACACACCCACACACACACACACACACACACACACACACACACACACACACCTTCGTAGGATCTTCACTCTGTGTGTCAAACACGTCCGTTGTCATACCCTCAAATACACGATCCGGCCGTCACACACGAGCTGCCTCCCTCCCTCCTGACTGGCAGGAATTCCTAGGGGAGGAAGAGGAGGAGGAGGAGGAAGAGGAGGAAGAGGAGGAGGAGGAGGAGAGGTCTGCCCGAGAAGCCAGGGCCATATGGCGAGTGTATGGTGGAATGGTTGAGTCTGGGTCTGTCCCCTCTACAACCCACACTGCTGCTGGCGCTGTACGCTCAGCCTCATGGCGTCCGGTCCCCTCAGGGTTCTCTCAGGCTGCTCTCTGAGGTTCACCCCGCCACACACACACACACACACACACACTCACACACACACACACACACACACACACACAGCACCTTTACGCATCAGCGCCACTCCTGCTGGATTGTGCAGCAGTACAGTGAACCTGCCTGAGACCTTGTCAAGTGAGATATCCCATTAGACTCTTCTTCTGCTGCGCCCTCGAGCACAACCGCTCCAAAATTGAAAAAAAGGGGGTTTGGATGGGAACTGTTTCCTGAGTTCAGCTGCGAGGCAGCGCTCACTGCTCTTTATTTAAATCTGCATTTATCAGTGAGATTATGCACGATGGTAATCTGAGGTCAGGGAAGTGGCACAGGTTGGAAAATCAGAATTTCCGTATTAATGAAGAAAAGCCTCCCTTGTCAAAGCAATAGCCGTCAAACGGTCACAGAGAAGGTCGTTCCTCTTCCAGCGGCTCCTGGAGTCCAATTATACTGCGCTTGTGCAAATGTATTCAAATGTATGGATAAAGAGCGGCTGACACTGCAAAGGACGATCCAGGCAAATACTCATATCGCAGGAAATCAAAGCTACAAATCATTTGCATTTTGTTTCACTGCTAACGTCACATAAAGCTGTTTTCCAGCAGGATTCCTGGAGGAAGTTGCGCACATACAAACATCAGATTAGCTGAATCTGAATCATGACGCCTCACGGAGATGGAGAGCGAGATTCAATATGCAAATAATATTGTAGGCGTGTGATTAGCTGGAAACATGGAAACAGCTCCATGTTGTTTTCCCCCTGTTGCTCTGAGTCGACCTGTGGAGGCTGTACATTTTACATCTTGGCATTTTAACAAGCACATCTTATCCGGACCGACTTAAAGATGCATTAAGATTTACACCGGCCCATCGTACAGAATGAGCACAATATATCTGCAGGGAGTTTGATGGGGGTTGTTGATCGATACCAGTGACTCAACGGTTGCTTTGCCAGGTCGACACAGGAGACGCTCAGCTCTCCTGAACCCCCATCGCCCGGGAGCTGGCATTATCAGGGGGGACGACAGGGAGATGGAAGCTTGCAGGTGGATGTCGTCATCCAGCCCAAAATTGGTGACCATGCATCGACGTAACGTGCTCCAGGTACAGCTTCTACCGACTGGAATGGGACGAGGGATCAGGTGAGGGAACGAGTACGCAGGAACGCACTCAACCCCTTCAGAAACCATATTTAAATTCACTAGATGTGGATTTTTGTTTGCTTCCACGGTCCCTTAAATATGCCTGGTTTTAAATCAAGATGCATTAAAAATATTCTCTGGGAAATCAAGGGGACAAATGGATGCACCCGCTGATCGGGATTTGCAGCTAAATTTAATGGGTTCCTCCTCGGCCCAGGTCACATCCTTCCACCAAGTTTGAGTAAGTAATAATCCCTCCGGAAGTTTTTGCATAATCCTGCTAAATAACAAACAGCTAAATGCAGATGAAAACGAAACCTGATGGGGAGGGAGGGGGGGGGGGGGGGGGGGGGTAGCATGGATGAGACCTGAGGGAGGAGAGGAGCAGGGGGGTAGCTGGAGAAGATTTGACAGATAACAAGAAAAGTGAGAGATGAAGAGAGAGAGTCACCTCTAAGACCTTTAGCGTCACTTCAGCTACTTCACACAACATTGACGGTGAGACGAAGTGAGCTTCTCCTCCAGAGTCTCACCTGCGCTCCGCACACACCAGGGCCCGGAGAACCAGCGTCTGCCCAAGAGCCGACAGGAGCCGGGCGAGTCGACCCAGTCGGACGCTGTTAGAGCTGAGGCCAGAATCTGAATCTGCAGGAGTTACACCTCAGTACAACACGTTCATCCGCTCTGTATGCAAACTGCCTGAGCCTTCCCCCTGTACCTGAACGCAGCGTCCCCTCCACCCAGCCAGGATGACACCCACCTCCTCATCCATCATCCATGGAACAGCACACACACACACACACGCACACACACACACACACGCCACACACACACACACGCACACCCCTCACATTAATTTTTCAGTCACACAGGCAAGCAAGACTTATTAAATTATTGATGGAGGGAGTGAGGTGTGAGGAAGAAAGGATGAGATCTATTAGTAAGATGGAGAGTCACGTGCAGTGACCTCGGACTCCACCTCCACCTCCAGTGTGACAGGTCACCGTCAGCGCCGCTGGTTTGTTACTGTTCAGGTTCATCTGGATGGAAACGGTTTTACTGGACAGGATCGAGACAAGTAGGAGCCAGAAACTCTGATTCAACATCTTTAGAGGCTAAATCGTTCTGTCCGTCTGCGTCTCACCCTCTCTGACTGCGTCTCACCCTCTCCGACTGCGTCTCACCCTCTCTGACTGCGTCTGACTGCGTCTCACCCTCTCTGACTGCGACTCACCCTCTCTGACTGCGACTCACCCTCTCCGACTGCGTCTCGCCCTCTCCGACTGCGTCTCACCCTCTCCGACTGCGTCTCACCCTCTCTGACTGCGTCTCACCCTCTCTGACTGCGTCTGACTGCGACTCACCCTCTCTGACTGCGTCTCACCCTCTCCGACTGCATCTCACCCTCTCCGACTGCGACTCACCCTCTCCGACTGCGACTCACCCTCTCTGACTGCGACTCACCCTCTCTGACTGCGTCTCGCCCTCTCCGACTGCGTCTCACCCTCTCTGACTGCGACTCACCCTCTCCGACTGCGTCTCACCCTCTCCGACTGCGACTCACCCTCTGACTGCGTCTCACCCTCTCTGACTGCGACTCACCCTCTCTGACTGCGTCTCGCCCTCTCCGACTGCGTCTCACCCTCTCTGACTGCGTCTCACCCTCTCTGACCGCGTCTCACCCTCTCCGACTGCGACTCACCCTCTCTGACTGCGTCTGACTGCGTCTGACTGCGTCTCACCCTCTCTGACTGCGACTCACCCTCTCTGACTGCGACTCACCCTCTCCGACTGCGTCTCGCCCTCTCCGACTGCGTCTCACCCTCTCTGACTGCGTCTCACCCTCTCTGACTGCGTCTGACTGCGACTCACCCTCTCTGACTGCGTCTCACCCTCTCCGACTGCGACTCACCCTCTCCGACTGCGACTCACCCTCTCCGACTGCGTCTCACCCTCTCCGACTGCGTCTCACCCTCTCCGACTGCGACTCACCCTCTCCGTCTGCGTCTCACCCTCTCCGACTGCGACTCACCCTCTCCGACTGCGTCTCACCCTCTCTGACAGCGTCTCACCCTCTCTGACTGCGACTCACCCTCTCCGACTGCGTCTCACCCTCTCTGACTGGTCTCACCCTCTCCGACTGCGTCTCACCCTCTCCGACTGCGTCTCACCCACTCCGTCTGCGACTCAGCCTCTCCGACTGCGTCTCACCCTCTCCGACTGCGTCTCACCCTCTCCGTCTGCGTCTCACCCTCTCCGACTGCGTCTCACCCTCTCCGACTGCGTCTCGCCCTCTCTGACTGCGTCTCGCCCTCTCTGACTGCGTCTCGCCCTCTCCGACTGCGACTCGCCCTCTCCGACTGCGTCTCGCCCTCTCCGACTGCGACTCGCCCTCTCCGACTGCGTCTCGCCCTCCCTGACTGCGTCTCGCCCTCTCCGACTGCGTCTCGCCCTCTCCGACTGCGCCTCGCCCTCTCCGACTGCGCCTCGCCCTCTCCGACTGCGTCTCGCCCTCTCCGACTGCGCCTCGCCCTCTCCGACTGCGACTCGCCCTCTCCGACTGCGTCTCGCCCTCCCTGACTGCGTCTCGCCCTCTCCGACTGCGTCTCGCCCTCTCCGACCGCGTCTCGCCCTCTCCGACTGCGCCTCGCCCTCTCCGACTGCGTCTCGCCCTCTCCGACTGCGTCTCGCCCTCTCCGACTGCGACTCGCCCTCTCCGACTGCGACTCGCCCTCTCCGACTGCGTCTCGCCCTCTCCGACTGCGACTCGCCCTCTCTGACCATCACTGACTTTACTAACTTTTCGTAACCATGGTTTCATATCAGCATCTTAACTTCCAAGCTTCTACGGAGGTGGGATTTTATTTGATCACCTCTGTCAAGGAGAAATGTTTTTGTCTTCAGATGTAATATTGTGTAATAGAAAAGTATTTTATTGTTTTACATTTAACAGCTTAGGGATTTATTTATTTTCGGAAAAACATTTTCTCCTTTTTAACTCTAATGGTGAGAAGGTGCTTGGTTTTGAAACAGTCCTTATAAATATACAACAGTTGACATTCAAATGAAGACATCTTCCGTTTCCTAGACTAGAGAAGAGAATGTATTCCATCCTTTCATTTTTTAACGTAGTTAATTAATGTCATTAACTGTCTGTATTGGTCTGAGCAGTGAACGTGTGCAGGCTCTGTCCCGCTCTCATTAACTGGACCTGAACAAAGACTCACAGACAAGTGTGAAGCGAACGCCTCGGGTCAAAGTTCACCACAAGCTGAACTCCACGTGAAGCCACCCGGAGGATTTGCTCGGCCACAGGAAGCGAATGTTTTATTCACCTCCTCACTCACACGTTCATGTGCACGTGTGAGTGGGTCCTGATGCAGTCCAGGTTGTTTTAATACAGGCAGGTTAAGACGACTGAACTCAGGTGGTTGGCTCCTGGAGAAAAGGTACGGAGCATAAACCGATGAGGAGCTGGTGACGAAGGCCGATTGAGATAGTGGGAAGGTGGAAGCTCGGGCGACTGCAACTGGGAAAACAGGTGAGCAGGTGGAATTGAAGCCAGGAAGACAGTCCAGGGACATCTGGTGGGCGGACGGAGAATGACAGGTGAGGCGACAAGGAGAAGTGAGACGAGGGGCCGAGGGGCCGAGGGGCCGGGGGCCGGGGGGGGGGGGGGGGGGGGGGGGGGGGCTGAGGTGCCGACTGTGACACTTATACTGTGCATCGAGTTGAATTATTGGGATGAAGGGAAAGGTGCGTGTGTGTGTGTGGGTGTGTGTGTGTGTGTGTATGTGTGTGTGGGTGATAAAAGTGCTCTGTGAGTTATGGATCAGAGTTCACTGGATTATGGAGAATGAGAGCGAGAGAGAGAGAGAGAGAAGGAGGGAGGGAGAGGACGAGTTAGAAGGACAGACGACAACGAAGTGCTGCAGTTCTGTATTTTCCCTGAATCCAATAAACTCAGCTTTTATTTCTGTGGAACAACTCGCTCTACACTTGAGAGATGTGACCTTAAGAGACTCGTTGCCTGGCAGACAATTGCTCTGATATTTCTTTTTTTCTCGTCCGTCTGTTTCTAACCAACATTTACAGGAGCACTCACTTTCCTCTCCCGTCGCCCGTCCCTCTGTTTTCTACCTACATTTTAACAATTAACAGTTACCTAGCAACAAGATATATCATGTCAAAACCACGGAGGGTCTGAGGCGGCGATGAAATGTAAAGTATATCTTTAACAGTATGGAGACACACCACTAATGCATTTTATTCATTAAATGTGAGAAAGGATCAGCTGAATTATTTAGTTTAACGCTTGGTGAAATAAAAGATGCATTTTGTTGGACACTGATTTTATACAGAGACGGATCCAGAACGTGATCACGACTGTGTCAGGGACAATCTGGGTGGGCCCCAGATTGCTTATTAAAGCATAGATATGAACCAGTATTAGCTTATATATATATAGTTATATATGAATGTGTACATAGCCATGTTTCCTTCAAAGTAGGTAGTGAGCATTTAATGCCGCGTTCCATTACACCTCGGAGACATCACACCGGAATAACCTGAGAGGACAGCGGAACATTTAGACAGTGTTACGCTGCATTTCACGCATATCATCACGTCCACAGTAACAACTACAGCTTTCACTTATTGTTGATACACGGAGCAGCCATCTTAGATTTCAAAGTTAGGGGAGGAGAGGTTCCTCTGAACTTCCGACTCGGGGGGTCGGTATTTCCGAGCTCCGAGGTTTAATGGACTTCGGAGCAGTAGACACAAGTTGTGACACTGACACATGTTTATAATATAATGAACTTGATATTATGATGACAAAGCGATTTGTCTTGACCGTCGTAGACTCGTCCTGCCGGCGTGCAAACCGATAAACCGCCACACGCTTTCCTCAGATGGACTGAATCACCGACAGTCATCAGAAAAGAAAGCGTTGACTAAGTGTGGAATGCAACATCTGAGGAATATAAACACCCTCCACACGTTTCTGTCAGCATTTATTCCTCCAGGGGAATGAATCACTTAAATCTGTGCTGGTCGTCGTGTTGTGTCACATTTAAAAAAAATCATCATGTGTTTACCACAATTTTTCTCTTTCGCACAGAATGATTCAGAGCTAACAAAGCACACGTGTGCAGACAGAATAACAGGTGTGCCGACATGACGACGATGAATAATCCCGATGAGGCCGAGTCCAGACTTTGTGATGTGAGGCTGACGGAGATACAGACGGCCACAGATGGAGTGACAGCACAGCAACAAGTGAGAGAACGCTGCCGCGGCAAAACACTGAAGGTGAAGAGAGAGTGCTGAAGAGAAAGGGTTAAAGAGGAGAGGGGAGAGAGAGATGGTTGCCTCGGCAACAGCAGCCAGCATTTTTCTCTCTTTATCAATCCCTCTTGCATACACACACACACACACACACACACACACACGCACACGCGCGCGCACACAAACACACACATACACATGTTCTCTTCTCCTCTCCCTCCTTCATCTCTGCTGTGGCACAGAGATACAGTTTTGCAGACGTATATTAACGGACTGTTGTTCCTAGAATAGATTTCTTCAAAGGATGATGTGTTTGTCTGATGCCGTGGCAGCGAAGCACAGGATGCACATCGAGTGGTGTTGTACAATCACTTTAACCAAAGACTTGGTTCTCGTATCGTATTGTTTCATATCGTATTGTTTTAACATGCATTTTAACCCTGCTGTTATATAAATCTAAAGATTGTTGGTCTCCTGTTGAGATAAAGTCAAACGCTGGATTAAATGTACAGCTACCACCAGTTGTATTGGATAATAACACAATCATAACCTATTTGTGGAGCTTCAGGTTTCTATTTCCAGTCTCACACTGCGACACATGACGTACACATCCTAAACATTGAATTGTATGGTATTGTATCTGTGGCAAGCCGCAGACAGCCCATCAGCTCTCGGCCCACTGACTCCGGTTGTGTATCAACCTGCCCAGTCGTCCTGACTAAGCCCTGTCATGCACATATCTGTTTGGCGCTTCCCTGCATGACAGCCGCCACAGGGGGAGGAGATCTGGTGTCTAAGGTCACTGTCCCATTACAGAGGGAGCATATGAAAGCTTGCGTGTTGTGACTGTGAGTGACGAGTGTGTGTGTGTGTTCGTTCTACATGCATGACACAGTGTGTACACAGAACCTTATAGAGGCTTGATGTGTGACGGGTGAGGCATCATACCAGCGTACATGTATGTGACACGTGTGTGATGTAGGATTAAACTGTATATATATAGGTATGTATACATTTTGTCCTGCGCGTGTGTGAGAGGAACACATATCACCGGAGAGAGGAGAGCGCAGACCCCCGAGGAGGAGCGGAGTAATAAAGCACCGAGGCCCGCCATGAGTCACAAGGACGGAACAGAGATGGTGATGGTACCATCAAATTTAATGGGCTGCAGGTATGATGGCTGGGTGCGAGTGGAAGTGGAGCGGACTGGAGGAGGTTGTGATGCAGGGGGGGGGGGGGGGGCATATGGGGACACTCACTCAAGACAAAAGGCCTTAACTCTCCTCTCCCTCCATTTCACATTCCATCATACAGCTGATTTGAATTATGATTGTAATATGTGCCTGGGAACCTTGGCTCCATGATTCAACCCCCCCCCCCCCCCCCCCCCCAGCGCCCGATATCATCCACCTCTCGATCCAACTCTTGGATCAACTTGTTACCAGTTCTGCTGTTTGAGATGCTGATGCTGAAGCCTCGTCAGTCGCTCCTCCTCCTCCTCCTCCTCCTCCTCCTCCTCCTCCCCTCCTCCTCCTCCTCCTCCTCCTCCTCCTCCTCCTCCTCTTCTTCCCCCTCTACCCCACACTCTCCCACCCTCCCTCCATCCCTCCCGGTATCCGTAGTGATTGGAGGCAGGGTTCTGAGGTTGCTAGGAGACGAGAACAGTGTGGCAGCCGGCCTCAGTGTATGAGAGAGAGTTATGTGAGAGCGGTGAGGGACATTAGGGGAGAGCGCTCCCTGCTGGCCGTTGATACCTATACTAAAACTGATCCGCTCAGTGCCTCATGCCACCCCTCATCTTTGGTGAACAGGCAAAAGGATCACACACAGGTGAGTGTGTATGTGTTTGTGTGTTGAAGTGGGACAGTGTGCGTAGAGCTGGAGTGCGTGGTGTGTTTTGTGTTATGTGATATCCGGATCGGGTACATTTGTTCAATTCCTCCAACGGCGGTGGACAGAGCGAATACTGATTACGTCCCTGTGAGGAAAATACATCTTCAGATTATCCCAGCTGAGGTCACAGATTTGGAGACGGAGCTGTTACAAGTGTATTTCAGCTGAGCTACATCATGTTCTTTGATGTGTGAGAGTTCCACTGAGATTAGGAGAGAGGCACCGCCGCGCACCTAGTGGCAATCAAAGTTCAAGATCTCATTTCTCCATGTATTCACAATTATGTTTTCAAAGCGGCTGCCCTTCCACTGATATAACACTCAGTGTCCGTGGAACACTAATTGTGATATTGCAGGACACTAGAAGAAGAAGGAGATCAAAGCCTGTGAAATTGTACCAAAGCAGAAGTTTAGAAGCGCACACTTCAAAGGGACTGATGGATCGGGGGATTTCTGACAAAATAATACGAGGGTTATTTTTAATGCTGTAATGCCAGGGCAGATTCTGAGCAGTTCATCACAGCGGCAATGTTTGTTGTATGACTCTGACTCCCTGTGGTCATCAAGGAAACTGCAAATCACTGCTTCCTTTTAGGCATGCCATCGGTTGTTGCTGTGTGAACTGGATGCTGCAGGATGCCAGCACCAAACAAATATCTGAGCAGATTTTAAGGAATGGGTTGTAATATATAAGAATATACTTATATGTCCTCCAATGAATATCAAGTTTTTACAATTGTGAGAGTGTCTATATGGTGTTTATATATATATAATATCAAAGCCACATCATCTGCAAAATAAAGCTACGTTAGCTAAGGAAACTAAGTCAGAGCAGGTGATTGGGACCAAGATTTATCTGACTAAGTTTGATATCTAGCTCATATCTCATATCTATTACTGTTACATCGACTTGTAGGCAATCCTGTACAATTAGCTCTTATTCATCGTCTGCAGAGTCAGTCTCAGGTTCTGATTCGTCCCACTTGCCATTGTGTAATGAACATTAGTGAGTAAAACAGAAAACAAGCAGAGGTTTGTGTGTTTGATGAGCCAAGTAAGAGCTGGTGGTCAGCGGCTGAAACAGTCTTTTAGTTTAAAAGTCCCTCTACAGGTTTTTCTGGTCGCTGTTGCTGAGATGGCGTCTCTCTGAATTCCTCTCTGAGGAATGGCAGCACGTAAAACCTGCTCTAATGTTCAAAAGCTATTATTTTCACACAGAAAAACTTATCCTTTAAGTGCACCCCCCCCCCCCCAGTGGTGATTGTTCCTCTGTGGGAACAAGTGATTCTTGGAAATGTTATCAAATCATCAGCACTCAGAATGGAGTCATTATTGATCGTGTCCTCGGGTGTAATCAGTGACAGAAAGAGTCTCACACCTTCACATAAAACCGACTCCTTGAGGGTGTATTGTATTCAGAGTGAGCAGCGACGCCGTGCAGGCACTTATCCAGCGTTTCTCTCAATGCACTCGGGTTTAGAGAACAACGCTCCAGCTGAGTTTTAATTGCCCATTCACCTGCCTGAGTGACGTGCAGCTCGCCTGCGTCTCAGACCTGTGGACGTTCGGGACCTGACGGATTCAACATGTCGCAATTAATTCAATGTAAATGTTTGCACTGATGTCCCCTCGTTCGGTTTTGGCACGTCGAGGACGTTTCGTTGAGGGAGTTTACGTATTCACTGTCGGTGCTCGCTGCAGATATTTGCGCAGATTTCTGTCTAATTGTCAAAAATGGAAAATGGCCTGTGCTTTCTCAAGCGATGTCCCTTATCACACGTTTACGCGGATCGTGTTGGATTTTGTAAATATGAAGCTCTTTTACATAAAGTAGTCGACGCATCATTGTTATCATATTTATTCAAGGTAATGTAAAATTGAAATCCCTGTGAGCAGATGAGGCTGAGACGATATCTAACGTTGCACAATGCAGTGCAGAGCCTTGGTTTTTTTCCTGTAATGAAAACATGGTGATTCTTTTATTTTTTATTTCATCATTATCTAGAAACTGAAAAACTATTCAGGGGCAACATTGACATGCTCTTCAACTCTCGGCACACAGACAATAAAAACATGAACGGAGCTTGAATCCTTAAAAAAAACAATATTACACTAATAAATACAAAAATATGAACCTGCTGCCTCGAGGGGAAGAAAAAATATTTTTTGATTTACATAAATTTACTCGCGTCAGTACAGGAGGTCTAACTTTGTTTTCTGTCTCTGGTATTTAGGGTTGTATAAGTGTAGTTTAGAGAAACTGTAGGACACATGAGAGATGTTGGTCTACCAGGTTGTGTGTGCGTGTCACATGCATGTGGAGCGCATGATGTGTGTTTCAAAACTGGCAGCTTCCTCGACAGCTGTGTGCTCTGAGCCTCCTCTGTTGAAGATTTTGTGACCTTGTCCGTGATGGAGAAGAGGATGTGTGTATCCCAGCAGGCGCCCCTGTTGATTGGACAAGCCTGGCTGGCTGACTTGCCGGCCCACAGTATCAATGCCCTTTATCTCGCCTCTCAGCATTTTCACCTCAACTTTAGCGGCAACACAAGCAACACAACTGCTCGCGGGCGATTCGTAGGCAAACAAGAGCTTCTGTGTGAAATTGCACATGTAAAAGGCAAATGTAGATATGTAGCCTGAGAATTATCCACAGTTAAGGCTCTGTGATGCAGTTGCTATGGCAACTATGATAGAAATAGACGTGTATCTGCCCGGGAATGAAATGTATTGAACTGTTGTTTAGAAACTGAGGGAGATTTTTTTTTTTTACGCATGTGATTGACAGGTTAAGTGAGTGACTGAATACAGATGTGCAGGCTTGTGTGTTGACTTTGTGTTTGTGCACGTCAGACTGGATTTATGTGAGTGTGCATGTCTTTTTTTTTTGTGCTTGTGTGGTTACGATGTACGCATGCATGTCGTGGATAATGTGTGTGTGTGTGTGTGGTGTATTTGACTCACTGCAGTAAAGTGAAGCAGCATGGATGGGGGCCATAGGCCACATCATTATGATGATGGGAGAGTGGGTCTGCGCTGCACTCACTGGCCCCTACGCCAGAGCAGATAAGCTCCGGCAGAGACCAAGACAATACATTTTAATGGGAAATAGATTCGGTTTGTGGCACCTCCATTGTTGTTGTGGCCGTGATGGGGTTGTGAGCGTGTCCTGTCAAACATTAACTGATGCCTGGGTATCGTCGGCGATGATTTAAGTGGCTTCTCTTTGTGCGGAGAGGACAAAAACAACAGAGCAGCGGTGCAAACTTAAGCTTCATCCCTCCATTGCACCGCAGTCTTCCTCTGATGCAGCCGGTTTGCTCACAACGGCCTTTTAGACAAATCCCACCATTGCATTCAACCCCGTCTCCTCTCCATATTGCCTTTGTACCCCCCCCCCGGTAGCCTTCATTAGGCTTTTTCCACTTTCACTGGAGGGATGGAATAAGAACAAAGGAGCTGTGTCACCAAGGCTCGGCCCATGCAGGCGTTTGAGAAAAACTGCAATTTGCAAGATCCCCTCTGTAATCTGTGGACTTCTCCTCCTGTGCAGATGTAGGTGAAAATGAGAGAAATTGCAAAAGCTTGAAGGGGGAGAGAGGGAGGGAGAGGGAGGGAGGGGGAGAATGGAGGGATGTGATGGAAGAGAGGAGGAGGAGGAGGGAGGGGGTGCAGGAATATGAGTGTGTGTGCATTTTCAAGGCGGTCTCTCTCTCTCTCTGTGTGTGTGTATGTGTGTCTGTGTGTGTGTGTGTTGCAAAGAAGAAGAAGAAGAAGAAGAAGAAGAAAAACAGTAGTGGAACGAGGAGGTCGTGCTGCAGATGGAGACACATGTGATCCAGTGACCGCACCGGACTGTGCGTGGTTTCCAGCGGGAGATCTGTGGGATCACCTCAGCTGTGTGTGTGTGTGTGTGTGTGCGTGCGTGTGTGAGGGTGAGGGAACCGGAGGGTGAGGAGGAGGAGGAGGAGGAGGAGGGGGGCGGGGGTGTGTGTGGACCTCACCGCTGACGGGACCCACAGGCTCCCCCCGATTGTGCTGCTCCGCTCCCATCATTTTTTCTCCTGGAGGTGAGGGACAAAAGAGAAGGAGAAGCGCGAGAGAGGGGGGAATCGGAGAAGAAAGGCCCCGGGATCCGAGTGTCGTGACGGGCCCCCTCCTCCTCCCTTCGCCGCCGCTCGGGCGGTTGTCCGGACGCAGGAGGGCTGACGAAGGGGGAGAAAAGGCGGCGGAGCGGTCGACTCGAGGCGGCTGGGGTTGTCACACACACACACACGCACACAAAAAAAGAAAGCAGCAGCTCCTCGATGGGGCCTTGTGTCGCGACGTTGTCAGGTACGTGTGTTAGCTAGCCTGCCCCCCCCCCGCACTCCTACCCCCACCCCACCCCACCCCCGGATCCCCCCCCCCCCCGCACCGCCGCCGCTCCCTGCCGATCGTTACCCGCTTTATTCAGGAAGAAAAAAAAAAAATGTACCCAGACTGCGTGATGGTCCGTTTAGTGATGCGGCGCGGCGGCGCTGGGGGGAGCTAGGTACCGAAGCTAGCTAACCCTGCTGTGTTCCACCCCCCCCGTGCTGCCCCGCTGGATGTCCGAGGGGGGGGGGGGAACATCTGCACCTAATCACCTCCTGGGTAGCAGCCCCCTGCCTTTAGCCCGCCGGAGCTACGTTGTCATGAAGTACCTGCAAATTAGCTTCCCTGCTAAGATGCTAACTAGCGGCTGTAGCCTGGCTAGCTAACCCCCACCCCTCCCCTCCCCTCCCTCCCCAACTAGCTGGCATGTTTAATTAGCAGTACGTTGGGTGGTGGTGGTGGTGTTGTGTGTTTTTGGGTGGGGGGGGTGCTAACGCTAAACTCCACCAGCCCGAAGCAGCAGCACCAAGCTAGCTGTGATATTGCGTCTGCTGCGCGCTCGTGTAGCCGCTGGGGCTATTGTACGAGCAGAACCAGTGTTGTTGTCCATGACAGATGAGGAGGACGTGAAATGGAGCTGCTGCTGCTGCTGCTGCCCGTGCTAGCTGCGGGAGAACCGCTCCGGCTCCGGGTGCAGCCGAGCCGCGGACGGACCCGCGGACACGCTGCATTGGGTCGGTTCCCTCCGCCGCTGCACGGTGAGCTGCGGTGATTAATCAGGCGTCGAGACGCGGGGCTCGTGGACTGATGGGGATTTAATTGTGTCCTGCACATCCCACTGACTGGGACCAGCAGAGAAGGGGCTCTGTCCCTTCTTTGATTTGCGAGGTCTGACTGGGTTTGTGTTTTGTGCTCCCCGTCCTGGTCCTGGTTCTGGTTCTTCTCATCCAGATGTTCGTCACCCTCACTTAAACAACACAATACACACGATACATAACACAGGATTGATGCTAACAACACTGGTAGCTACGAGGAAGCTAAGGTACATAACTGGAGACACGTCCCTAACGTCCGCTGGTGGTGCCTAACATCTGCTAACATCATCTGGTGGCAGGCTTTCATTAGTCCAGCAGAACCTACAGGGGATGTTCTCCATCTTGTTCTGTGTTCTAAAAGAGGACATTGTTTGTTTTTTATAAAAGGCAAAGAGGTAAATAGCCAGTCACATTCACCTTTAGCCTGTATCGTTGATCACAAGGCCTGAAACACTTGATGCTGGAGATATGTCCCTAGCATCCGCTGCTGGTCACTAACCTCTGCATTCATTAGTGCTGTGGAACATACAAGGGATATTCTCCATTTTGTCCTATGTTCTTAAAGGGGACAGTGTTTAGTTTAAAAAAGAAATAGAGGTAATTATGTCTGAGTACGAGGCCTAAAACACTTGATGAGGCTAAGGTGCACAACTGAGGTCATGTCCCTAAACATCTACTTGTAAGTAGATGTCTACGTTTAAGACCTTAAACGTACAAGGGACGTTCACCGTCTTGTCCTAAAATATAATAATCGTAAACAGTGTGGCTCAGATTACATCTACACTGAAAGACCCGTCTCCCTCAAAGTTGTTGTAGTGTCATTAACCACTTTACAGTGTTTTGGAAGCAGACAATAGAGGCTCGTGTCACACTTGGTAATTATGGGCACTGACCTCATAAAGCTGCCATCGTGACACCCGTAACAATTAAAGACCATTAAAACAAGTTAAATGCTCTTTGAGTTAATGGTTTAGTCTGATTTGTAAAAGAGGCAGGAGATGCCGATCCTCTGTGTCGGCTCCACATGGTTGTTTGTTTGTTTACAAGAGGAAGTGTTTGGGACTTTGTCGGCTTTGGTGCCGCTGCCAGCCCACTTTTCTCTCCGTCATCGTTATCAGTCAGAGGAGGCAGCTTACGCATGTATTGTAAAAGGGCCAAACACCGTAAAGGCTATGCCCACAGTGCATATTAAAATAGGAGTGTTGAGATGAGGCCAGCCAACCTTTCAAGGTAGTGAAGCAAGGAGGGACATGCATAGTGAGGATTGTTAACGTCGTTATTGGTTTGGTTTATGTATCTGTGATTGACCTGTGTGATTATTTTGATGTAGCAGTAAAGACTAGAGCACTCAAATGCAGATTTAATACTTGTTTTTTTCTTTTGCAGCGAGAGCAGCTGCAGTAATTTAGAACTGAAATGAAGGCCTGAACAAAGATTAAAAAGTAATTGTATTAATTTGGTTTGAACCCACATTGGTAAATATGTCACGTTTACGACTGAACTGTTTAAATCAATTTGAAAAAAATTGTGTGGACCATTAAAACTGTCTTTATTCCGAAAGGCATTTTAAACCACGGCTCATTTCTCTTGATAATTATTTAACAATGATGACAGGGCTTTAGCAAAATGTATGATAAACAAAAAAGGCCTTTTCATCTTTGCATACTAAAATCTCTAATTCCTCTTTTGTGATTGCAGAGTTGTGAGGGCTTCTGGTCGGCGACTCCCGGAGAACGAACTTATCTGCATGGAAATACGGACGAGAAGGAGAAGAGCTTGAACCGACTCATCTTGAAGTGGAATAAATGGATTACCCTCCTTTTGGACAATTGTTGCCATGGAACTTGCTAGAATTATATTATGGCTGACACAAAAAAAACTAAACGAAGGTAAGGCCGCTTCATGCTGAAGGTACCGGAGCGCACCGGGAAGAATCTGAGGAAAAGAACGATCTCTGAATAGGGACCAAAGACCTCGACAGTCGAAAGACTGCATGCAGCAGCAAAATAACTAACGAGAAAATGTTATTTAAGAGGGAATGACCAAGAAGAAAAAAAAAACCTCTCAGAAAGAATTACACTCTGCATCCACCAGTTAATGAGAATATCAATGGAGTGTTTGCCTCCGGGAGCGTTCAGTGAGGGTCTGTATGCAGACCTCTTGATTCTGTTACTGCAGTCTCACGCCGCCGTGAGTCCGGTCATACATGTGGACAAACTGAAGGATCGCTGTGACGGAACACGGTCTCAATAGATTTCTGTTTTTCATTCAAGATGCTATTGGATTTTTAACTCAGTTTGATCCAAACGTAGCTCTGCTTTGCTTGAGCTGTTATCTCAGCGGAGTGTGTGCATGTAAAGACGTTTGACGTACATCTCCCGCTGGTGTGTCAGTTGTCCGTGATATTGTTGCCTGCTTCGTGCCAAACCGTCTCAACGCCATGGGAGTGACTGCATTCTTTTAATCTTGGACTTCACTGCAGTAGAAACCTGCTTCACTACGCATATCTTTCTTTAAGAGCCTCCTGTATGTAAACATTTTTAAGCAAAAACAACCACCACATCGAAGAAGAAAGATTTTTACCATTTGACCTTTTTCTATATTGATAAAATCATCATCTATTCAACCTCCCGGAAACTCTGCAACAACACAAGGGATTACAGCATCTGTGATATTTGCTGCAGCTCTTTGGTGGATTTCAAAAGCATTTCCTTGTTTTACTGCCAGGCCAGAGACTCTCTCTTTGTCATTTATGGTTACTGCCATAAGCCTTCCAGTTTCTGATCAGAAACATTCCCTGATATAGACAGTGACAGATATTTCTGTTTTTTTTTTTTTTATTCCAAGAAACCAAAAAAAAAAAAAAAAAACACAATGCAGAATTTTCCAAACAGTCCAGCTCCTACTTCTTTACCCCATGGGTTCAGTGGGAGGGGTGGAGGCGGACCTCCGTATCCCCCTCAGCCAGCAGAACCCCAGATCTCCCCAAGGATGACAGACGATTATGCAGGCATGCAACAGCAGAGCCTGCTCAGAGGCCATCACCACCCCAGTCAAGCCAGCCACATGCTTGCTTACAGTGCTAGAAGCAGAGCAGCTGTGGAGCAGCCGCCAACACAGGGTAACATTCACAGTGGCAATAGTACCAACCCTTACAGGAAGGATGCCATGGACTATTATTTTTCAATGGGCGGGAAGGAGAGGCAAAGAAGGGGAGGTATTGGTTACGGGACAGGCTTTGGTTACCCGAATATTGATGGACATATACCTCACCAGTACCGACACGCTGGATCTGGCTCTGCCCCATCATCTGGCCTGATGTCACCGTATCCAGTAGACTACGTCTCTAGTGCTGGTTCAGGCGGAGGTGCTGGTGCTGGAGCCTTCTCTCCTACTCATCAGTACAATATGAGCCAGAACCCTGCAATGCAGTCAGTGTCAGTCTCTCAGATGCAGCACCGCCAGCATGGACAAACCTTCCCAGCTGTCCACCATGGACAGCAGCATCGGAGCTACCCCCTCTCTGGGCACAGAATGACCCCACAGTACGCACACTACTCGCCACAGAGTGGAGCATCCACGGGGTCATCAGGAATGTACAGCCCTCCGCCGCAGAGATATCTCGATGGGGCTGCGAGCACTGGATTTGATCCCAAAGTCAACAGCTCTCCCAGTGTCAACTCCACTTCAAACTCGGTCTCCAGTTCAGTAGCTGCTAACAATGTGGGGCCAATGGAGAATGTTCAACAGAGTTACCATGCTTCAAGTTATCCTGGATATTCCCCACAGACGCATTCTCTTCACAAGCAGTCCACACTACAGCACCGCAACTCGCAGCACAATTTAGGGGTAGGTTACGACAACTCTCTCAAGATGCAGCACCAGGGCCAATCTCCAGGGTCTGTATATGCTAAACAACCCTCCAATCCCAGTATACCTCAAGCAGCATCTCAAGAAATAGCCAAATCCCCAATGCACCCTAACGCTCAGCAAACCCAAATCAACCAAAACTTCAGCCCGATATCGAACCCCTCTCCCGCTGCCTCAGCAGTTCATTCCCCCAGCTGTAGCTCCTCTCCTTCCCCTTTGATGGGTGTATCAGAGGCACATGGAAACCCCTCAGGTCATGGTCCTTCACATCCTCCTCCATCAAACCCCCGTAGCAGCCATGGTCATGGCAGATTACTGCAGACTATGCCACAGTTAAGTCCCACTCCCAACTCAAATAGCAGCATCAGTAGTTGTGG
The DNA here is from genome assembly GCA_006182925.3 of Reinhardtius hippoglossoides. Classification (NCBI taxonomy): domain Eukaryota; kingdom Metazoa; phylum Chordata; class Actinopteri; order Pleuronectiformes; family Pleuronectidae; genus Reinhardtius; species Reinhardtius hippoglossoides. Next base: position 19,421,592 of record CM031685.1, read on the forward strand.
AAGCAGCGGCAGTCATAAAGCTCACAGCATGAGTTCAGTTGGAGGCAGCAGTCTCCCTCCAACAGGCCGCAACAAAACAGGTCTAGGAGCAGGAATGGGATCCCGAGAGGACGCATCCTCCGTTTATTCATCTTCTCTGCTTGATAAAATCCAGGACGCCGGCCTGAATAGTCTTAATGCCTTGAGCTCACAAGTAGCCAATTTACCAAACACAGTTCAGCACATGGTCCTCACTGACACCGTACTTTCACACAAGAAGAAAGACGTCGGACAGATGCAACAGGCTTTACATAGCATGCCCCCCTCACATACTAGGAGTCGAAATGCAAGTGCAGCCTCAAGTACTAGCACAGTCAAAGATGGAAGTGCTGATGGTGCCAGTTTAGATGCTGGCGCTGATGAAGACTCCTCATTAATGTCAGTAGGAGGCTCATCAGGGACCAAGGTGGAGCGCGAGGAACAGTTTTCCGAGGGGGAACATGGCAGAGTGAGACAGATGAGTGGTGCAAGCAGTGGATCCGAAACAACAGGCTATCACCCTCCACCTCAGAATCAAATCCAACCCGCAGTCTGTACAAGCAGCAATTGCTAAAACAGTCAGCTCAGATTCACTGACAAAAGAGCCACGTGTTTCCGAGCTAAAGGCAAATGAAGCTCGTGTTCCCTCCTTTTCATCATCTCCATCCTTTGGCTGCCAGTCATCAGAGACTGGCCCAATTTCACATTCAACGCCTCCAGTTTCCTCATCCCCCTCCTCCAGCATTCCTCCTCCCCAGCCAAACTGTGTCTCAGAACCTGTTTTAACATATACTGACAACAGGGGTGGTCGCAAGAAAACAACAGGGGTTAAAAATGAAGTAATCAAAAACGAAAGTGAAGGCCTAGTTGAAAAAACAGAGCGAGGCGGTAGCCAGATGCAGCGAGATGTAGAAGTCAATACACAAAATGGTCAGGACAAAGAAAATAAGTTGCACACTGCATCCAGATTACACAATAATGAGAGGGAGGAGAAGCACACTTCAGAAGAGCAGCAGAGTGCCAGTGGTGTTGGTGTGATTGTTTCAGCTCGATCTGAGGGAAGTCACACTGAAAAACCCAAGCACCCCCAAGACAACTGTGGTGAAGAGAAACAGTCACACTCCTACTTAAGAGAGTCAAGCAGCCATAATGGAGAGGAGGGAATAGATCTTAGTCTGTATTCCTCCCAGAAATCACATTTTGGACGGCCTCAGAATCCCCCCCAGTCTGCGTCACACAAATATGGCTACCCAGAATCAGCATATGGCTCAGATTTGTCAATGAAAAAGAGAGGGAGGGCTGGTGCTGCGAGTGTAATGGAATCAAATTCCAGATACTTAGGGTACCAACAATCTCAGACTGGTTCTGTAGCTGAGGCTCTGGTAAAGCGAGGGCACGGGGCGGGGGGTAAAGTTCACGAGGATAATTCTCAAATGCAGCAGTTTCCCAGCCTTTTACAAGAAGTCCTTCAAGGTTATAATCTAGATAGACGCTATGGCAGACCAGAGCAGGCATTTCCTGCCCATCTCCAAGTTCAACAACACATTCAAAGCAGAACCCCGTATGAAAATATGAGGATGCAGAGCGGAGGAACAGAGGCTGGAAAGCCCACACATCCAAACCTGAGGCATGGAAGTGAGCCTGATTTCACCACGGATCCACAGATTGCAGTGAAGTCGGAGGTTTCCAGTGCTAACATTTTGCAAAATGCTGACAAACTGGAATTAGGTGTGTCCCAGAGTCATGTACAACAGGCTACAGAGTCCCAGCAACCCCCACCCAAACATATAAACTTAGCTGACTACTCCCTGCCACAGAGAAAAGTGTTATCTAATGTGTCCACTCCATCGTCTGCTGTTCAGGAGCTCCTTTTGCAAGAGCCAGAGCCGCTAACTGGCAGCATTGGTCAAACTGAGTCTCAAAAGTCATCAGGCTCAGATATTAGCCCCATCAGAGCGGCGCTCTGTCATCTGTGATGTGTCGCCAAACCGGCGCAGTACACCAGAGAGGGACAGGGAGAGTGACCGAGAGAGAGAGCGAGAGAAAAGTCAGATTGGAGCCTCTGTGATCCAACAGCCATTTTCCTCTCCAGCAGCAGCCAATGATCTGAGTAAAAAAGACACAGGAGAGAAACCAGTGGTGAAAATGGAAATGATATCAAAAGACCTGGTCCAGACATTGTAAATTTACAGACTGATCGTCATGGCAGAGGTGGAGCGAGCGAGGCAGATATGGAGTATCATCCCAAGTCTGTTCATTCATCTGTTGTAATGAATGCTGACCCCTATAGGCGTGGTAACGTGGACATGTCCCCCTTGCCTTCTCACCCCATGAGCACTAATCCTTTATCGTCACCCTCAAGGCATCAGTCCTATCTTCACAGTGTTGATTTATCAACTGGCAGCGGCAGCAGTTTTCCTGGTTATAGATATGGGGAAACGAGAGAAGGCAATACAATGCCACGCAGCAATCCCCACTTTCCCTCCCACCATCCATACCACAACTTAACCCACCAGGCTCAGTCCACAAACAAGCTTCAAATGTATCCTCACCCTCGCGGCCTCCCCCATCACCCGCATGAGATGAGTGACTGGGTGAAAGCCATGAACAGGTCGTCCAAGGAGTTGATGATGCAGCCTGGTTCCTCCCCAGGAAGACACAAGGTCAGCCAATCGGAGCAGAGGCCGAGGATGATCCCCCAAACTGACATGCCTGGTGAACAACACGCAACCAAAACTTCGCTGCATCATCAAAGCGCCTACTTTGATATGAAAATGTGGGAGTCGGCGCACCCAGGAAGAGAAGGCCCGAGGATGCTGGAGGGAGAGTCCTTCTACAGAACACAGCCGCCTCCTCCCCCTCCCCCTCCCCCTGCTCCAGTAGCCTCACATGGCCCTGCTCCCCCACGGATGATACATGGCCAAAATGCTGCTGAACCCGAGGTCCCCAGAGGAGCCACAGAGGAAGCCAAGCACCCCTGCCCCCCTCTTCCATCCAACCCCGCTAAGCCACCTGCTGACATGAACTCCACGCCCCCGAAGGTGCGTCAGTCTAAAGCTGGTGGTTCCGGAGACACAAATCCACTAATATTGAGGAGGAGGGTTCGTTCTTTTATCTCTCCAATTCCCGCCAAGAGGCAGCTCCAGGATGTGACCCAGCAGAGAGCTGCCGCAAATTCACATCACTCTCCTGGGGCTCACTCTGAGTCGAGCCACCACAATGAAGAGGACTCTACCGGTTCAGATATCCCGTGTCCCAGGCTGTCGTCGCCTATGTCCGGAGACAATACCTACTCGCAGCCCCAATCTCCATCAAGTGCTAACACCAAGGTTTTGCCTCCCAAGAAAGGACGGGGTTTGAAACTAGAGGCAATAGTGCAGAAAATCACACCAAATATTAAAAAGCCAGTAGGCCATGCTGAGGATGAGTCAAATCATTACCCAGGATTCTCTCACTCAGAAATACCAGGCTTTAGTGATTCACAGGACCAAGACCTAGCACATTTCTCCAGAGGTACAGGAGGGAACGATAGCTACATGGATGACAGTCACTCATTAAACAACATAATTCCCTTCAGAGGAGTTGATGAGACTGGACCTTTACCTCCATCTGCTTATCCATGTGATCCCCTTCAGACAGCCCAAGCCCTCAAACAACAAGACTTTGACTTTGGATTGGGGGCTTCTGTGGCATCGGCATCTGATGACAAGGAGGACTTTGCCTTGCTCGGACCTTTGCCCCCTCCTCCTCCTCTTCCTCGTCCAGTCCAGGGTTCGCCACCTCCGTCCTCCTCAGCCCTGTCAGATATTCAGCATTTCACCAACACTTACCAGGAGCTCGAGACGAGACGAGGAGAGCAATCTGCGGCTAATCTTCTCCGACAGAAACTTCAAGAATCTGACATGGGGTTTGATGATTATCCTGGAAGTGACTACTACGGAACCACCCCGCCCCACCACAGCCAGGCTCAAGGACATATGCTGAGCAGACATCAGCTGTCCTCCTCGCGGTCCAGTCTGTCTCCAGATTCTAAGAACTCGGATAGTCTTGTGCCCAAAGGCTATTTCCCATCTGGCAAAAAGAAGGGCCGGCCCGTAGGGAGTGTGAATAAACAAAAACGGGCCCAGAGCCAGAACAAACCCCGTCCCAGGCCCAATCTCAAGGCCAGACACCGAACACAGTCTGAGTACTGCTCCATCCTCCCCCACTCCTTCTACAGGCGCTGCTCCAACTCCACAGACAGAGCTGACTCCCAGCAGCACACCAGCCCCTGCAGAGCATCTGCTGTCAGATGATAAAATCACTCCCCCACTCGACCCCCCAGTTTTAACCCAGGTAGTGAAAGTGGATGTCGAGAGTGAGGACACGCAGCCGGAGACTGAGGTCAAACCTGTGCGACGGAGACGCAGAGGCGTCAAAGACGAAGACGGGCCCCTGGAAGCAAGAGGGAGACAGAGGAGGAGGAGGAGAGGGGGGGCAGCGGCGGCACCATCAGTGGCCAAAGATGACCCAGATACACCTTTAGGGGCAGGAGGCGGTCTCGGCACAAGCAGAGCATTCACAGAGTCAAATAGAAAAGGCCCGTTTTTTCCACACATACACGTGGAAAATAAAGTTCCAGAGATTGGGGCGGTGTGCACCATTGTTAATGCTGAGGAGGAGAAGATGAAAGGGGAGCGAAGTGCAGTCGCAGGGAAAGCAGGCGGCAGTGGAATCGATTCTCTCCTGACCTCAGCTCTTTCCTCCCAGGTGTCTAAGAGAGACAAAGAATCTGAGAAAAGGCCGACGGACGAGGTGGAAACTGCACTTCAGTCAGGAAAAGCACTTCCTTCTTCTGGCTATGTTGTTTCAGGCCCTGTGATCACAGAGACCGATCACTCTGGCCGCCTGCTTTGTTGCCTGTGTCAGAAATGGGCGAATTACAAACACCTCGGAGATCTCTACGGGCCTTTCTACCGGGCTGAGTACGCTGCAAAGCTCCCCAAGAACCAGCCTCAGGTCAGACAGTGTCAAGCCACCACAGGCACAAACAAAACAGGACAAAATCCAGACACGAGCTCAAATTATCTGAGCACGATCCAAGACTCACAAACACCAGAGGCTCAGTTTCCCAAGCCTGTAACTGAGAGCGACTACGCCATCAGCCTCGATTCAAACCCAGCGTCCCTCAGCACTCCAGTGAGAACTGCCTCCCCTGCTGGAAGAGAGGATGTGATGATGCATGTGGCTGGAAAGCTCAGTAACACCGCCTCCTCCTACTCCTGCTCCTCCTCTTCCTCCTCCTCCTCCTCCTCCACTACCACCACCACCACCAGTAAAACAAAATTTCTAACCTGGGACATGAATCTAGATACCCGACCTATTCCCCAGCTTAAGCGAGAGCTCGACCTTGAGGCTGACCCGCAGCAGGTGCAGAAACAGCTGCTGCAGCAGCCGCCGCCTGATGAAGCTCTGCAGCGACCTCAACACAGAAAGCTGACCTCGCATCCCCGCTTCAAGAGGAGGCACAAATCGAGCGAGGACTCTCCCAGGATGGTGCCGTCCAACAGCAAGGCGTCCCTGCCCTTCCAGCCCCCTCCGCCGGCCTTGGACTCCCTGGGACCGTTGGCACAACTCGCCCAGCTCCCTCAGATGCCCATGGACCCGGAGGAGCTGTGGGTCCACGAATGTTGTATAGTGTGGACCAGTGGCGTGTACCTCGTCAATGGGAGGCTCTATGGCCTGCAGGAGGCACTAGATGGCGCCAGAGAAACAGTGAGTGTCTCTTTCTGTTTTGGGATGACTTCATGTTTGCAGTTTATTTCTGTCGTCGACTGTTTTGAAAGGCAGTTTGTGAATCACAGCGTTAAGCAGAAAGGTCTTGGGTTTAATAGACGTTATGTGTTTATTGATTTTTTTACCATTTTTCCAGGCTCTTCAGTGTCTTGTGCAGTTTTACGGTGTATTGATTTATTTTTTTGCCGTTCTCTGCTCAGAGCTGCTCATACTGTGAGATGGTCGGCTCGACGCTGGGCTGCCACAGCAAAGGCTGCACACTTCGCTATCATTACATGTGTGCTATCGAAGCAGGTGAGTGGATGCATGAAATACAAGTAGTGAGTCAGCGTAAAACAGTAATATTGTGTTTAGAATCTGTGTGGAAGTCTGTGCAGTGTTGAAAGTTCCCTCTCTTCCATCCAGATTGCTCTCTGAACGAAGACAACTACTCTCTGCGGTGTCCGAAGCACAAGGTAAAGAAGGAGAGGTTGGTTTCCGTTATATTTCCGAGGACATTTTTAGTCAGTGTGAAATCCCCAATCTCCCTTTTCAAAACGCAAACAAGTAGCTCAACAAGCGAATTCTCTTTCTTTCCTCAGTCTACCCAGAGCATCCGGCCAGCCAAGTCAGTTTACCTGGAGCAGTCAGAGAGAGGCTGAGCGAGACGGGGAGGAAGAAGAGACACAAGAGTCTGGGAGCTGTAAGTTTGTGTGTGTGTGTGTGTGATTTGTTTATGAAATGATTCACTGCAGATCTTCCCCCCGACCAAAAAGATGTTTAATATCATTAATTTGGAATTATAACTTGATGCTCTTCAAGGTTTACAGCAGAATATGTTGGTGCGCTGTGGATTAACCAGCTTTCCCTCTCATAACAGTTTGTTATTGACTGTAACTAATAACATAAAATGAAATCGAACTAGTAACCGCTGTTTGATTTGCTTTTCACTGAAGTAGAAATTAGTCTTCAGGCCTCAACATGGAGATAATCAGTGACAGACTTTTCTTGCCGGGCATCAGAGGCAGAATTGACCGTACACAGAATGTCGTGTTTATTCCTGCTCGTGCTGAAGAAGTTGGTGTTGAGTCTTACTTCCCCCGTGTCTGTGTTTCCTTTCTTAGGTTAGTTTGGACAAAAGAAGATTGAGAATCTTGTTTGTGAAGCAGCCCCCCCCGAATGTGAAAGGACAGAACTGGCGTCTGTGACGGAGAACAACAAAAGGGAATGTACAATTTCTCTACAGGAATCAGCATTATTTACATTTTAGACAATGGGGCAGGGGGGGGGGGGGGAAGAAACCCTTTTTTTCTGAGAGAATTATTGCTCTTTACTTTAAAGCAGGAAAAAAAAAAAAAAAAAAGCCGTGGACATGCAACATACAGGAGCAGAGCTGCAAGCAACATAAAAAAATTCACAGATGGAAGTGGAATAAAAATGAGATGTCAAGACTGACGGAGGAACAAAAGGAACTTTACTTTAAAGAAGAACAGAACAGCTTCCTCCCTAGGCTTACTTTGATTTTCCTCAGACACCGTCACAAGTGTTCAACATTTGTTTTTCATCCTTTTTGTATCATCATTTACCTTTTGATTTTCTTCCAGGTTGTTTTATTGTTCTGTTTCCTTTTGGAGACGCATATTGGGAGCAAGCTGGGCGTCGAGCCCAGAAACGCAAATGTATCCTCTCGCAAGTAGTATTTTATCTTATGATATCAGGACGATCGCAGTTATTATTTTAGTCCTCATTATAATTTTCCTCATTAGTATTTACTCATGAAAAATGAAATGGATGTATCTCACTTTTTACTCAGTCAACGCATAATTTTTTTACTTTTTTTTTTTTTTTTTGTTCCCATTCCTGGAGAGGGAGGATCCAGAGTGTTATTGTCTGGATTGTCAGGGTCGAGTTTGCCACAAAGACATTATTGCCTTGGAGAACGGACATCTGTTGCCTTTCAAAAGTCACGTGTATGAGTGAGACCGTGTGTGTGAAGAGTGCGTGTGTGTGTGTGTGAGAGAGAGAGAAACTGAAAAATATGCCGATATCTGGGTCTTTGATTCCATTTTGGTCCTTTTGAAAAGTGTTCTTATTTTTCATCACTGGGGTTTTTACGGTACAGATAGTATTCATGAAAAATCAGATGGACAGTCTTATTTTTCAAGTACAAAAAAAATGTTTGTAATGTGCAAAGAGGAGGACAGAACCTTGTCGGAGGAGGAGATAACACTATGGACTAATGCGTGTCTGCCATCTTTAACCGTGCTGACCGGGAGAAGATGAAGGACGGGGCGCGGGACTCTTTTCATTGTTGTGGGACTTTGTGCTGGGAGCGCGAGTTCGTACGTTCTACATAGGAAGTTGCGTTTTTAACTGACGGGCGTCGGTTCCTCCCGCACGGCGACGAAACATTGTCTGGAACTATGAAACTTTGGAGAAGGTGTCATGTGATTGGCCGACTGTCCTGGCCATTGGGGGAGGGGAGGGGGGGGGGGGGGGGAGTTGGAGAAGCCGAACCAAGTACTTCAGGATGGTTTCATTCTTGAGCAGCGATATGATCGGGAGATGCAAAATCCATTCAAAAGAAGCATTGCCATAAAATTCAGAAGTGAGTCGTACATGGTGTTGTCTTTATCATTTTTTATTGTTATTCTTGTAAAAAAAAAAAAAAAAAAAGTCAAACTGAGAAGAAGACAGTTACACTATCAGAACCATGCTGTATTAGAAACCTGTCAATATGTATATGAAATATGAATACACTTAAAAAATGCTTCAACTATGCTCCTCTGCTTATTACTGGGACACGTCTTAGTTACTTTCACTGGTTGAGATTTTCTTTTTGACCCAACTGTCTGCCCCCCCCCCCTCTCTCTTTTTCCCACACTCATTCAGTTTTTAACTTCACGTGCTCTCTCTCTCTCTCTCTCTCTCTCCATCCCTCTCTCTCTCTCTCCTCCTCCTCCTCCTCCTCCTCTCTCTCTCCCTCTCCATCCTTTCATTTTGTGTACGATGCCGTTCTGACTTTCTCCGTCTGTCTCAAAGACGTTTGACCGGGTCAAGGTTTCTGTGTTTCTGTAGCAACGAGAACGGCCTTAATTACAAAACTGGAAAAGTTATATAGCTAGAAATACTAGATTATGGTTGAAAAAGTAATTGTAATAAGTGTTTAAATAGTTGAGGAATACATTTAAAGTAAAGAACTAGTTAATAAATGGTTGAAATTGCAAAAAAAGAAATGTTTGAAAGAGTACTGCCAGTTATGTAGAAACAGATCAAATAGTCGGCTAAAGAAAAAACTGGTTCCTCTTAAGCCTCCAGGCCTTAACTTAACCAAATCCACTTAGACACTAACAGAACAATTAAAGGTATTAAACAGAATCCAGATTAATTAAAAAGTGGTGGACGACATGTAAGATAAACACAGAAAAGACGGGACCCACTGGTTCAGGATTATCTTCCTCTGAAAACAACATGAAACCTTCACAGTGATTGCAGCCGACTTCAGTTATTAAATACCCCCCCCCCCCCCATCTGTCGTGTTTATTCACCGTGTCAAGGTCACCTCGAGGTCGTTCACACATCAGATCAGAGCTGCTTGTTTTTTTAACGGCTGAAGTCATTGGACGAGGGAGATAAAGAGGTGGGGAGATGAATAAGTCTAGGAATCAAAAATGAAAACAGATTAAAGAGGAGCAGTGTGTGTGTGTGTGTGTGACCGCTGGGGTCGGATCATAAAGACTTGAGGTCAGTGTTGACGGCCCAAAATCCTCCGTCGCTCCCGCCATCTGATGAGGAGTGAGAGGGAGCAGAGACGGAGGTTTCCTTTCCACCTTGATGACGGAGCGGAGAACAGAGTGAGACGTGAAACCGGCTGAGGGGGTGAGTGGGCTTTCCTTTTCCCTTCGTTCAAATTAATTTCACTTCTTGACGCCGAGTGTGGAGGTTTTGAGTGAACGACGGTGGCAGTCATTTTCTCACGTCTCCCTGTGACTTCGCTTCCTCCCACTAATTATTACTAGTTTGCTTATTTTCTATCACAGTTGTTTTTAATTCTTTAACTGTGATTAGTCGTGTGGCTCCAGAGCTGCTTCTCCTCCTTGGAATCGAATAACGAGCTGCCGCTGGTCATTCGAGTCCCACACGAGAGTGGAGGTGACGCCTGATGTCCGGCAGATGAAGAAAGAAAAACTTGAGCTACTCATCTCGTATTTAAAATACATTACTTTTAGTTTTTGTTAGTGCAGGAGCTCATATCCACCCTGGAACACGACTGTTAGAAGGGAATTGCAGTATTTTTCTATAAATGAATGGTGATCACAGAAACTTTGGGTTAAAGTGTAATCTCATAGGTTCTCATGGGGCAACTGCCACAACAAAAAGCTCAAATTGTTATTCTGGGTCTTTTCTTAGATTCCGACACGTCTCCTCGTGCAGCAGCTCGTCCCTCCTCTGCACGTCGTCTCTCGTTCTTTCTCTTTCGTTCACTCTTCACTTTGTAGAAGCTCTTTGTTCGTATCCTCCGGCTCAAACAAATATGAATGTCCCTCGACGTCGAATGCTTCGTCGACACTGTCCTCGTCAGAGAAGGACTCAGCCCTGACGGTTTCTCTCAGTAAAATACAAACTCCTCACTCGGACGGTCGCAGTTGCCCCATGAGATCACATCGTCCCCTCAGCTGGGGTCATGGCAGCCAGCGGAGCCGATCCTGCTGGACTGAATTCCCCTTTCAGAGTTTGCACATTTGACCAATTCTCTCTGTCTCTCCCCCCCCGTCCCTCCTTCTCCTGCACCAGTCCATATCCTCCTCCCCCCCCAGCCCCACCCCTGTCTGCAGGATGGAGCTGCTGCAGCAGATGCGTTCCCCTCGCCTCTCCTTCGTCCAGACGCTGGTGTCCCTCTTCCTGGGCGGCACGGTGCTCTTGTCCTCCTACTGGTGCGAGGGTAACAGAAGGTGCCCAAGCCGCTGTGCACGGCCACCAAGCACAGCAGCTGCATCCCCGTCCCCGGTGTCTCCAACTCCAACATCCAGTTCTCCTGGGAGACGGGGGACGACCGCTTCGTCTTCCCCACCTTTCACACGGGCCTGTTCATCACCTGTGAGGAAAACATCTACGCAGACTCGTGGGGTGAGAGCACGAAAGAGACATCTCAGTGTATTTTCCGAGCTGTTTAGATGCAGCTGTGCCTAATAAACTGAAAATGTGAGTGTTCAGTGGTGGAAAGACAAAGTTGCTGTGTTTCTCTTGAGAGAATAAAAGCACCGACCCGTCACCAGTGACCCTGAAGGGGATTGAGCAGATAGAGGAAACTAATAAATGAGAGAACAGGACATTTGGCCACGGGTGGAATAAACAATCAGTATCATTGCAAAGGATTTCAGGAGCTTGCCTATGGTTGTGCGTCTGTGTGTGTGTGTGTGTTGTGTGTGTGTGTCTGTGTGTGGTAGAGGATGAACCCAAGGTGAGATAAGGATCCACAGTCAAACAATTTGTGTCATAAGTGCGGCGCTAGTGTGACAGACACAGAAATAGGCCACAGAGGGGATGTGAGTTAATATCATGAATTCAGGTCTCAGGTGTGTTAATTTATATGTGTGTGTGTCTGTGTGTGAGTGTGTGTGTGAGTGGTGTGTGTGGCCATGTGATCAGCCCAAAGAGGATTATCATCAGTGTGTGTCCGGCTCGCTGAGATTTAGACTTCAGCAGCAGGACTCAATTATGGATTAGAACCCCAGAGAGAGAAGGTTAATGGGATCCTCCAACATCAGCGGCTCTGCTCCGTCTCATTTGCAGCTGATTTGCAATTGATTTGAAGGATTTGTCTTTAAATGATGCCGACGTTTTTAAATATTTCACAAATATCGTTAAAGTGGCTTCAAAAAAAAACCCGACAGTGATGAACCCAGAGTCATTTATCACCAGCTGCTCAGTTTCCCTTCAGCAAAGTTCATCTCTTTTCACACATTTTATCTATTTTCATTGAGTTCTTTTAATTAATACGTTTTTTAAAAAACACTTTGAACGTCCTGCTCAACACGAAGTTAGTAACAAATTCGCTCAAATTAACACAGAAGGGAATTTATAGGCTTTAAAGTTACCTCAGGAGGTGGTGGAGAACAAAAGCTGAGCTAAAAACGAGCTGGATGTGAACATACGCAGCTGTTTGATAATGTTACAATAACAATATACATATTCTTTTACTTATATATCGAGTTCTGTTCACTGCAGCTTCCAGAGTCGTCCCTGAAAATGGTTCATGACATATTGCTATTTTTCTGGAATCGTTAATTGTGTCTTTTCAAGTCATTTACACAAGTCAGTCGGTGAAACTACTTTAATTCCTTCTTATCTGTGTCTTTTCTCCTGCTCCGGCTCCGTCTGTGCGATCCCGTCGCTGTGTGACGAGCTTCCTCCGTGACCCCGAGCCCAATAGGAAGCTCTGATTACTGCATCTGTCATGTAAACACACTGGTAAACAAGCCACAAAGAGGATTAACCCGCAGCAGAAACAGCTTCTTTCTGCTTTTTATCTCGTCGGGTTTCTTTTTTCAATACGGCTGGAAGCAGCGAGGCGAAATGACAAAGTCTTATTTAGCTGTGGCACAGATTCTGTGTGTGTTGGACCCGGTCCCTCCAGATTTACACCGAACAAATCTCCTAATCTCCCATCAGGTTACTTCAGGCCACGTAAACACTTTGTGCAAACTGCTACCTCCGGCTGCTTGTTCTCACAGTAATTAGACTGCAGTGTTCATTGAAATGTACAACGTGCACCTCGTGCACAGGCGGGAGGGCTCCTGAACCCAGGGAGCAGAATTGATGGCGAGTGCAGTGAAATGTCACAGCTGTGGTTGTTACTCGTACAAATCACCGGCCGAGGCCTCGACGACAAGATGCAGAATAACACCGCGCTGATTTACTGTCATGGAGGTGATTCTGTAACGACCCTGATGTTTCTCTTTTCGTTCCCAGAGGAGAAGTGTCGAGGGTTTTACACTCTCACCCCCCGATCGGCGAAAGGTGAGCGGCTTGATCGCGTTCTCCTGCTTTTTTTGACTGATTTGAAATCTTCGTCTGTCGCTGTGCTCAGCCTCCTCTTCTTCCCCCCCCCCGCAGCGATGATGTGGCTGTCGCTGTCGCTGGAGCTGATGTACGTCGGCCTGCTGCTGATCAGCTGCACCCTGCTGTCGGTGCAGTTGTGCCTGAGGGCCTGGTGCCCCTCCACGCAGCGCTGGGGCCAGCTGCTCAACGCTTTTGCGGCTGTTTTCACAGTCCTGGGAGGTACCGCTATTTTTCATATATATATATTTATATATTACGACATATCATGATCAGTGTTGGTGATTGTTTAGCCAACACATCTGGTGTGTGTCTCCCCAGGTCTGCTCGGGATGGTGGGTCACATGATGTTCATGCAGGTGTTCCAGACGACGGTCTTGATGGGACCAGAGGATTTCAAGCCTCACAGCTACGGCTACTCCTGGGCTTTCTAGTGAGTTCACCTCACACACTACCCTCTCACTTCAGGGGCCACATCCTATACGGACGACCAGATGTCGGTCGCATCCTTCATCGTAAACCACGTCAGCCGGAGCGGAATGAGTCGGTCTGGTCTTCTCGTTGCATCACCAGCTTCCAGCCGTCGCCTAGCAACAGAGATACATTTGAAAGAGCCCTTGAATTCTGACGGTCTAGTCCGTGATGCAACCGGCTCGCAGACTTCACAGTGGTCAGCTCTGTTGCCTCAGACGGTTCCTGGTTCAGCTGTGGTCACAGTTTGGATTCTCTCCCAGTGTTGACATTGGTTTCCTACCCCCCCCCCCCCCCCCCCCCCCGTCCAAAGACGCAGTTTGGGGCGAGGTTGAGTGGAGACGTGAAATAGACCGAAGGTGTGAGCGTGAGTGTGAATGGTTGTTTGACCCTGTGTGCACTTGTGACCCGTCCAGGATGTGACCCGCCTCTCGCCCAGAGACAGCTGGGATTAGCCCCCCCCCCAACCCCCTCATGATTGAAGGATCCATGATCACTAATCCTCAGTCCACTGGGCTTCTCTCTTTCAGACCTGGACTTAATGTTCTCACAGTTTCTCTCGTGCCTTCACTTGAAATGTGAATATTTTAAAAAACGTCTTTATGGTAAATTTACCTTTAGACTGTTGCAAGAAAAGAACATCACACTGTAACAGGTGATATCTCTGTGCTCACTTGCGTTACATTACTTTTCTTTACTTGTTTCTTACTATCCAGTTGATTCCACTTGTGAGTAATGTACTCGCACATGTGTCCAACTACGTTCTCTTGAGCAAACTGGACTTGTTGCATGTTTATGCCAAATTATGCTCTTTCCAGTTTTCCATGTTTGTGCTTTGTCCTTTAATTAAACGTCAAAATGGGCCGAACATATAATTTCCGACGCACACACCTTCGGCTCCTCTGTTTAAACACAAACCTTGTTTCTGTCTGTCACCAGCGTGGCCTGGTTGGCCTTCACGGTCTGCATGTCCGCCGGCGTCTCCACCCTCAACAACTACACCAAGAAGGTCCTGATGGTGGGCCGGGGGCCGCTCTTCAACGCCTGGACCTTTAACTTTGTGGGGCTCCTGCCGCCGGCTCCTTACTACACCCCTCCCAACGCAGCCATCCACCTGGCCTCTCCCCCGTCACCTCCCCGGATCTCCCACCTGTCCCCCTACTACGAGCCCCCGTCCACCAAGGTGCCGGCCCCCGCGCCGAGGCTCACGAACTCCCGCTCGCTTCCTCTCCCCCACTCCGAGTCCTTCCCTCCTCACCCCTCCAACCCTGCCCCCGCATCTCCGTTCCATCGCCTGTCACTCCCGTCAACATCTCCCTCCCCCGTGGCGTCCGTCTCCGTGCGCATGGCGCTGCCGGCACACAGGGAGCACCACCTCGAACCAGAGGACGACTACAGCCCGCTTTGACCTCTTGATCCCGACTGAGGTCTTCCATCTTGGCATTGCAGGTCAATGTTGGTCATGGACTTGTCATGTGCTCTGAATTCACATTCCAGTCTCCAGACTCAATGAAGTCATTAGATTTGATCATAATCACTCTGTTCTCATAAAGAAGGAGGATGTAGATGCAGGAGAATTATTGAAATGTGTTCTTTGTTAAATCCAGTGGAACCAAAAGGCTCAATTTCACAACAACACAAACTTATAAATAAATGTATAACGTTCTGAATCAGCGACTGCGTGATTGTTTTCATCACGTGAGACCGTGCACAGGCCCCAGAAAGGCTGGACACGCCCCTGCTGAAGAGAGATGATCAAACTGAACATGCTTCACAATATGCAAAATGAATATTAAATAAACGTGATCATCAGAACGATCTCATCTAACATCGCAGCCACTGTAACATAACGGGGAAGAATTTACTTTAAATCAGTCGAGTAAACGATTCAGTAACTGGTTGAAAATCAAGTTTTTAATATCGTCAAATCATCGTCATTCACGGTGAAGTCGCAGAAACAAATTAAATCATTTGACATGTGGAACATTGTGGGGAACAAATCATATTTACACATTATATCTCACACTCTCAAGAGGCGAAGCAGTTTTCTTTCTGCATCGAAAGGAGCTGGTTTGTCTGAAAGTATCTGAAAGTGATATTTTACTGGTGCATGTTTGGATTTACGTCTATATTTGGTTATTTTATTCTTGTAAAACGTTGAGTTTCATGCGTACGTGTGTGTCAGTCGACGCGTTTCATCAGTTTACTGGTGTGAAAGGACCGGAGAGCCATCATACTGGATATCTAACATTAAAACCAGTTTGCTCTTCTTCCTAGTTACAAATAATTAGAAGATATCATTTGGGGTTTTTCACTTTATGTCATTGCATAGTTTCCTCGTGAGGATACACACAGATCAGCACGTGACATGTAGACGTATAACTAGTGGCACGTTACACAGAGTCAGAACGGAGCAAGTAACAGTAAGAACAATATAATCTCGAAAAGAAAGAAAAACAACAATATGCTAAAATCATAAAGTCGCGTCTCTTCATCCAACAGTCGTATCCATATATAAATGTACATTACTAAAAAAAAAAGACCACAGATTGAAGCCAGACACAATGTTAGATCTTAATTTATCATCTTATAAACATCAAGGCCTTTTTTTGTTCAGATAACTACAAAAATAATATTCTTAATCCTCAGACGGCCACAAGGAGACCCGGCTCAAACTCTCAAATTGAAAACTCCCTCAAATACAAAAAAACAGGGATCGACTGAGCGAAAAGCTCAAAAATCCTGACGATCTGGAACCGACTCAGTAAAACACTGGTGGGTATTTGAGAGGTTCTGTTCTATCTGCGGCTGGATTTACACGAGCAGCTCAAATCTGCAAAATCTAACTAAACCCAGATTTCAGCTGGAGGAGTAGATCCGGGCCAAAAGGAGTCTGGGCCGGTCGGGGCGAGCTCTAAGTGTCCTTCTCACGCCGTCTTCTTGCGTAGCACAAAGTAAGTGATGGAGGAGATGAGCGTGAGCACGAAGGAGATCCACGCCAGGATGAAGCAGTGGCCATACCAGCCGGTTTCCATGTTGAGGTGGAAGCGGTCCGTGTAGATGGAGGCGGCGATCATGATGCACAGGCCTGGAGGGAAGCAAAGGTCAAGTGAGGGGAGTGGACGAGGAGAGAGAGAGAGAGAGAAACGTTGGGATGATGCACAGAGACGGAAACTCACAGGCGAGGAACTGGAAGATGCCGGAGATGGTGAACCTCTTCCCTTTCTCGAGGGTGAACAGCTGGGCCACGAACACGAAGATGCCCACGATGGAGAAGATGCAAGCGAGGATGGAGCTGGCCTGTACTGCCTGGAGGTAATCTGTAGGGGGAGCCAGAGGTGGGAGCAAACAGTGAGTGTGTGTGTGGGGGGGGCAGAGTATCACGATACGGACACGCCCAGGAAGCACCGAGGTCGCGCGTGACACAATGAATCTGCTCAGACAGTTGCATTTCTGAGCAGCAGGAATGTTTTTTCGGTGAGTCATCCCAAATATTTTAGAAAACATTTCGAAAGCAGCTCCTGTTTTCTGAAGATCACGTGTTCGCGGTGATAGTACGAACAAAACTCGAAGCATCGCTGCACGAGACGAGAGATAAACACGAGGCGTTGCTTTCTGATTTCTCACATTTCCTCTGTCTCCTAATGTCACCTGGTTGTATAGATTTGATTTGACGGGATTCAAACACGTATTTCACAACATGCGTTAGGGTTATGTCATTCAAGTTTTTGTGCACAAAGCTCGATAAATTGCTGCTAAAAAAATACCTTTTCTTTTACTCTGATTTTTGCAGATTTACGCATAAATATTTCACATGTTATGAATGATGGAAGTTTTATGGTTTGGCCCCGAAAATCGATGAAACATTTATGGCAAACTTCTGTTTTATTGAGACGTAAAATCCGCCCTCTGTGCGGGACGGGTCTTACCTGGTGGGTAGTGTCCTTCGGGAATCTCGTTGAAGTTCCAACTGCCGTTTGCCTTGACCCACTGGCCCCACACGTCGGTGGAGATGGTGTCAGTCATCCACCAGGCCTGGGGGGGGAGGGGGGAGGGGGGGGAGCAGAGAGGTCAATCAACTGTTGTGTGAACATGAACGAGCCTCTTTGGATAAATGGACGAATCAATGGGAGATGGAAATGTGGGGAATTCAAACTATGTCCTGTTGTGAACACAGCAGCTGAGCTCAGGAGTATGTGTGTGTGTGTGTGTGTGTGTGTGTGTGTGTGTGTGTGTGTGTGTGTGTGTGTTATGACATGAATGTGGAGGACGATCACAGGGAGGGAAACTGATCTCCTGGTCACTGAGGCATTCCACAACTCTCACTCCGGCATGCAGCGCTCGCTACGACACAGGCAGGAATGCCACATATGTAAATGTGCGTGTGCAGCATGTTGCCGTCCGTCCGTCCGACTGACTGACTGACTGACTGACACCCTGCCTGCACATGCACTCGTCGTGACACCCAGAAATGTGGAGT
Source organism: Reinhardtius hippoglossoides (assembly GCA_006182925.3). Lineage (NCBI taxonomy): Eukaryota > Metazoa > Chordata > Actinopteri > Pleuronectiformes > Pleuronectidae > Reinhardtius > Reinhardtius hippoglossoides. The sequence continues at coordinate 19,439,374 of CM031685.1, forward strand.
ATGCTGCACCCGAGAAGAGGAACAGAGGACCATTGATGACAGGCGGGGGGGGGGGGGGGGTGAGATGACAGACAGGTGAGCAGCCGACAGTGTTGTTAGTGATGCACATAACTCTGCACCACTGTCATTTTTGATAAATGGGAGGAAGTTGGGGATTAGGCCGCGGCAGTTGTGCCTTCAGGGTGTCAGGCCAGTATACCTGGGTGTATGGACGTGTGTGTGTGTGCGGGGGGGGGGGGGGGGGGGGGGGGGGGGGTGATGCACTGTGCAGGTACGTTGAGGTGAAGTGCCGATAGCAGTGTCTCACTTACATTGTCGATAGTAGCCACCAGGAGGAGGATGATGCCAATGATGTGAACGCCAAAGATGCCAGCGAGGAGGATCAGCATGATGATGACTGTGCTGGAGGGAGAGAGAGAGAGGGAGAGGGGGGGGGGGGGGGGAGGGACAAAGAGAAAACTTGTTACACCACCTTTCAAACTTTATTACGCACTTTGGAGAAATGACTCACAAACACACTGAGCAGAAAGAATGAAATATGGCCTGAAAACAAAGGCTCCCCACTTCCTGCGTGGTTTCACCCTGGAGCCATTAATGACAGCCCCCCCCACACACACACACACACCCACCCACCCATGCACACACACACACACACACACACACACACACACACACACACACACACACACACACACACACACACATCTTCATAAACACACTGAAAACAAAGCCAAAAGCTGGCACCAGCTCAGGGCGTGGCTTCACAACTTCTAATTACTGTGAGTTCCACACTCTCCAGTGAAACTCCTGCAAACAGACGCCTCACATGTTGGCACCCAGAGATCGAGGGGGGGGGGGGGGGCCACGCAGAGGGGCTTTCTGTGTATTTGACCCCAGATCAGTTCATCCCCGGGCAGAGTGTCGGTGGTGAAGAGCGCAGGGGAGCGTTTGGTTCATGGCAGGCAGATGAGTTGGGGCTTGTCTTGTGCTCACAAGAAACCCGCCACTCCTTAAAATAACTGTGGAGGAAAAGCTGCCGTTCCTCCGCCTCGTGGCTCCCGCCTGGAGAAGTCCACCTCGGAGTTAATCAAACAAACGCCTTTTTCAATTCCTCTATATGATTCATTACTGTCACTGTACTTCGTCAGTGCAGGTGACTCAGCCCTGAGACAGCAGCCGGACCGGAGATCTGACGTGTACCTGGTGCTCCTCAGTATTTACATGTGGATTATCTGTCTCCAGTGTGGAGGCTGCTGCACTGGGTGTGAACAGAGGAGGAGGCACATCTGGAATGTGCTGGTTCTCTCCACGTTAAAGGAGTGGTCAAGGGCTGGGTCCTCACACACACACACACACACACACACACACTTGCCAGCTCCCTGACTCTCTCACAAGAAACCGCACTCGCACACAGACACACAGCGCCAAGGGCATGCCGACACACATGTGATCCCGTCTGACACACAAAGTGTTTCCCACCGTTCATGTGTTACAGACACACACAGCTTCTGTTTCCTGCCAGACGACCAAACTTCAACGCACAACTTTTGGTTTGGAAAAAGAAAAAAAAGTGCAATTCTCCAGCAGTCGGGCGCTTTAATTCAAAACACACGCGTGGAATAGTTTCATTGAATGTTTTCCGACGTCTCAACGTGTCAATGTCCCTGCCGGGATTCTGGATGAGGCATGTTTCCATTACAACAAAATAAAATACATGTGGCTTGAGGATGAAAAGGAGGAAAACAACAGTCAAGAGAGCAGAGCAGAGACTCACAGTTAGATTTAAAGTTCACAAACTGCTGCAGGATCAGCTTCACCTGCCAAGTTACTGGAGCTCAGAAGCAAGGCAGCTGAACAGGTATCAGAGGCACACACACACACACACACACACACACACACACACACACCTTTACTCTATTTCTAGTGATTTGCTTTTCTTGTATATAAACAACACAACACTGAAGTAAACCTGCAGATTCACACATGTCGCTGTGAATCCACCGACTGTGGAGAAGTGGAAAACGACTGAAGGAAACGTGAGACTTACTGTTGACTGTCGACCGTCTGTGTCTTCAAGTGTAATTCCTCCTTCACTCAGGGACACTGGTTTCAAACCCTGCGTCTAAATGCACAAACACCAGAAACGAGCAGTCCGCCCACTTCTGCCCTGCCCTCCTTTTGGAGTCCACACCCCAGACAAGCCTCCCTCCTGCCTGATCTCATAATCTCTGTCTCCCCTCTCTCTCTCTCTCCCCCCCCCCCCCCCTGCTCCAGACTCTCCTCCCTCTCTTTCTCTGTGTTTATTCTACAAATATGCACAGGCTGACAACCGGCCACAGTTTCAACAACCTCTGCGGCCAGGGCCTAGATTTCTCCATGTGTGTTTTGGGTGCCTCATGTCTTTGTCACCGGGCTGATGATGGTGATTCTCACCGGGAGGGCGGCTCGTGACTCACTGGTGTTCGAGGGGGAAACTCCCACAACACTGGGCTTTATTGACAGTGATTCTGCGCACGCTGCCATGGAGACGGGCTTCGGCCCGAGGCCTAATCGCAATCACATAGCTGCTGCCTCCCAACACATAAACAACCACTCACGACCGGCAGAGTGCCGTCTCTTCCTGATCACCACCCTGCGTCTTTTCCCGCTGTTTGTTACGGAGGAAGAGGTTTCAGGATGAAGGAATGTTGTTGGTGGCGAGGGGGAAGAAGGAGGTGGGGGCAAATGAGTGCAAGTCGTAGCTTGAGTGAGAAAGGAGGAGGGGAAGGAGAGGGAGGGAGCGAGAACGGAGGGAGGAAGACGGAAGAGGCACGGAGGAGGGACTGTGGAGGGGTGGGGTGGGGGGGGGGTCGTTGGAGACATTTCTCACATGGGCTGTGAGTTCATTTGTCGTTATTATTACTCACCATCATTGTTTGATTGCTGCTTGTGATCGATGTGCTCCTCGAAGTCTAATCCGCTCTCAGCGGGTTTGGTTCAGATTGAGAAAGAAGGTTTTTAATCTGCCAATATCTCATCTCATAATGACATAATAACACATAATAGCATTCGCTTGTTTGCTCAGTGCCAACGTCAGAGCCTCACTTCTAATCGTGTCGAGTCATCTGAGATGTTCCGGTAACGAGACGAGACTGATGTGATGTTTTAATGCCTTTAAAATCTTTTAATACTAAGACAAAGAATCGACTGTGTCTCGGTCCAGTTGTGTCACAGCGTGAGGATCCTTAAGATGCGGCAGATACCGTGTTCCTTTCTGTCCCAGGATCCGTTCATGTGACGGCAACGGCAACGAGTCACACACTTCAGCTGAACCACACGGCTACACGGCACACGCGTTTAAAAAAAACACAACCAACGGGAATTAAAACTATCTCGTCATTGTCCAACCGCAGCTCTGTTACTAAGCAACAGCAGTGAGGGGCGGGACGAGCCGGTGACACCGATCACAGGAAACCTCTGTAGAGCAGAACGGTCCCGGTTGGGTTCGGCCTTCGCAGGAAATGTGAAGTACGTGAAGTGTTAAATTCAATCAGCCTGTGGAAACCTGCTGAAAGAATAAGAATTAAAAAGAAGAAGAAGTTGTCTGATGTGCTCGCGTGTGGAAGGCGGTTGTGCGACTTGAAGAGCGGGGGAGATAAAAGCAGTTTGCCGAGATGAGGAGTAACAGTTTAATGCAAATGTCAGTTGATGTGTCGGGGGGGGGGGGGGAGACGTCGCTGACATTTCAGGTTAAGTGGAAACCAGTGTGAAGTGTGAAATGTAAGTGTCAGTGATTAAATGTCAGTTAAAGCAGAGGAGTGAGGAAACTTGTTCCTGTCAAAGGTCATTTCCATTTTTATAACATCTTTGAAAGGGCCACGCCCACACTAACCCCCCCCCCCCTGAGAGACGGTGCGTCTGATGTCAGATGGTATTGATGATACCACTCTCCGCTTGTTGCGGCCAAAAACAACTCGGTCAAACAAATCCTCACCTCTGGCATGGAGCCACGCGTAAAGTCATTATTTGAGTTGTAAGTGATACAACTCAAATATCTGTGTAACAGTTCTTCAAAACAAACTTTTGGTAAAACGTTAGTTGGTGCGGTGGAAGCCGTCTGCAGAGCCGACATAAATATTACTCACTAAGTCACGTCTGAACCGTCAGTGACAGAATAAGACTTCTAGCGTCATGAAATTGAAAGTATTCATGTCAGCCGCTCTTTGTTCGAAAGAGAATTAAACTGCAGAAGAATAAAAAGCTGAACTAAAGTCTACGTTTCTTGTCACATTTAAAAAGTGTGATGTGGTTAAAGAGGGGACGCGTTTAAAAGAGATCCACACCAAGTCCGAGGAATCAGCATGAGGAAGAGTCTGTGAGGAAGAGTCTGGATGAAGAGGAAGCAGAATAATGAGAATGATTACGAGCACATGAGCGTCGCACCGCTGGCGGAGAGCTCGCTAATAGAAACCAGGGAGAAAAGTACAGATACACAGAAGTGGACAGAGACTAAAATACTCCGGGTGTTGACTGGGACACTGAGGTCACTTGTTTTGCTCCTGGTGAGGGTAAAAATAAGCCGAGTCTGAGTCAAAGGCTCAGGAGAGAACCTGGTCAGTGTCACGTGGACCTGCCGCGGCCTCAGGTATGAGCCGGCAGGATAATAACAGATCATCTACCTGCTCGTGGTTAAAGCGCGGCTCCTCGCGTGGCCACATTCTGCCGGGGTCACGAGGTTACACAACAAATACACAAACTATTGTCTGACATCTGTCTTAGGAATGAACCCAAGGCCCGTTCTTCCTCTTTGATGAAACGATTCTGTGTGTTTTAATGCGGTTGTCATGGAAAATAAACCTTTTCATGTGTCGGCAGAGGGACTGAGAAAAAGCAGGAATGCTAAACATAGCCAGTGTTTGTTTGAATGACGCGTCCGTCATGGTAAAAACTTCTCATCACTCTTTTCCATGACAATCAGATCGAAACTCCACGGAAGAATCTGTAAACACACGCTCCATCTGGGGAAGGACGCCGCGCTGTTTGTACATTCATGCTCCACAGTCACACCTTCATTCCTCCTAACGTCCTCGGCCTCCCACCCAAATCCCCATGGGAAAGAACGAGTCTACTGAAGTTCTGCAATTCAGGTTCTGGAGTAAACTTCCCTAATCTCCTCAAAATCTATACTGCATCTGTCACACGGAGCCAGAAATCTTTCACCATCTCACACAGCTCCGCCCGAGCTGATGGACAAACCCACCGGGGCGTGCGGGATAAAGATGGAGGACGTGCGCGTATCAGGATCTGCACGGTTTGACTTGAGATCTTAAAAACAACAAACGAGCATTGAATCATCTGTGCAGAAAAACACGAGAGGGAGGCCAGAATGTGGTCGGACCTGATTCTATTCTGGGCGTGGTGACCCCACCTTGCAGGTGAGGTAAGCCACAGTTTGTCCTGTGCCATTCAGCTGTGCATGGCACTGGCACTCCTTCCACAGCAGCGCGCTGCAGAATGCACGGAGAGTAAAACCGTCGTGCATGCCTGTGGAGCGAAAAAGAATTTCGCCACTTGAGTTATGCAAGAATTTTGCCTATTTTTTCGGTTCCTGGTTTATTTTCAGGAGAGGAAACACCGTGACTCATGCACCAGTCATTCATCATCTTTCAGAGTAAAATACAAAAAGCGGGGGTTTGACCACGCCGCTGTCTACCGCTGTGTGTAACAGGGGGGGGGGGGGGGGGGAATTACCCACAACACGTTTTTTTAAAGATCCAAACACAAGTGGACTAATCACATGTCAGCATAACTACCGGAGAAGACCAATCGGGAGGCTTGCTCAACAAACAGCTCTTTGTTGAGCGGCGGCCGCAGCAGATCAGTACTGGAAAAACCAGAGTTATATGAAGGATCACTCAGAACAGTTGCGATATTATTATCTGAGATACCAAATGTTGTGTGCACAAATATTAATGATGATTCCTCTGAAACACCTTCTGGGGTTTTGGCTGGTTCAAGGTGGTTCCATTAGTTCCAGTGTGTATCACTGTACAAACACCACTGAGTGAACGTTACACCTCTTACATCGTGGAAACTTTTTTCCGAGACCTCTATCCTAGATGACTTGTTGCACGTATCAGACGTTAATTTGTCTGACACGTTAAATTCCCCCCGAAGAAGAACGTCGGCTAAACGCCGCTCACATCAAATTGGTGCAAATAGACGAACGAGGGTTTTTATAGCAGGACAAATTGCTATTTTTGGTTGCGTCACGTCAAAATCTCTTAATTAGGGTGTTTACGAGGAGCCTCGGTGAGGGAGTATTTCAACATGACTGTGTGAAACAAATCCGGCAGAGCGGTGCCGACATGCCAGAGGAATGAGTCTCACCGCAACCGAGTCGATGCTGCTTTACACAACAGTAAAGCTCCCCCGGCGGTGGGAGCTCTGCTCATTCCATCCCGTCTTACACAACGTGGCTCCCTGCCCTATGATTTCTTAACCCCCTGTAACGGAAACAGCCCGAATGTGAACTGTACTATCAAAGACTTTGGATGTGAGGTTCTGTTTGAATGCAGACAATGTCCACGGTTCGGTGCTGACACTCGCGAGTCGCTCCAGACCTTTGGAAACGTTGACCGTCGCCCACCGTCCTGCTCCGGGTGTCACTGGGCTGGTTTGGACGTGAGGCCACATCCACAGACAGACAGACAGATACATGTGCCCATCCTCATCTCAAGAAGAACTAGAGAACCATGGCCTCGGGTTTCTGGAGGCGAACAAACACACATTTACATAAATTCTGCATGCTCATCAACTTCTGAGGGAGTGACACATCGCCACGGGCGCACGAGACAAAAACGT